>PVKP010037612.1:0-21517 GCA_004027715.1 Plecturocebus donacophilus | reverse complement strand
GGGACATGGATGAACCTGGAAACCATCATTCTCAGCAAACTGACACAAGAACAGAAAATCAAACACCACATGTTCTCACTCATAGGCGGGTGTTGAACAATGAGAACACATGGACACAGGGAGGGGAGCACTATACGCTGGGGTATGTTGGGGGAAAATAGGGGAGGGACAGTGGGGGGTGGGGAGTTGTGGGGAGATAGCATGGGGAGAAACGCCAGATATAGGTGAAGGGGAGGAAGGCAACAAATTACACTGCCACGTGTGTACCTGTGCAACAGTTTTGTATGTTCTTCACATGTACCCCAAAACCTAAAATGCAATAAAAAAAAAAGGTATTTTGCAAAAAGTGCAAGATTTTTGTGCCTGATGGCACAGTGCAGCAATGGCTTCACAAATTTTCTTTTCTTACAATGGCCCTTAAGCTGGACCCATTTATCTTGAAATGGTAGGCAAACGCAGCTGCAGACCTCAATCTACAGTACATGTCAAGCAATTCAACTATTTATTGTAATGTCATGGCTTTGCTTCTTGAGAGCCCTTTCAGCATTACTACTGGCACTTTCTGTGGGTCCCATGGTTCTAGATGCCTGTGCTTTTGAGGTCTTAGTAATAAATTCTTTGCTTAGACCAATGCTTAGAAGAGTTTATTCTTGGTGTCCTTCTAGTATTTTCAGAGTTTCATATCTTACAATTAAATATGTAATCTACCTTGAGTTGATTCTTGTGTATATGGTAAGAAATATGAGTCTAGGTTGATTCTTTTGCACATGGTGATTCAGTTTTTTGTTCCCAGCAATTTATTGAAAATGGTGTCCTTTCCTCAGTGTATGTTTTTGTTGGTTTTGTCAAAGATGAGTTGGCTGTAAATGTGTGGCTTTATTTCTGGATTCTCTCTTCTATTCCACTGATCTGTGTCTGTTGTTATAATATCATGCCGTTCTGATTTTTGTAGCCTTGTAGTATAATTTGAACTGAAGCAGTCTGAGGTCTCCAGCTTTCCTTTTGGGGGTGGGGGGCTTCCATATGAATTTTAGGATTGTTTTTCTAATTCTGTGAAAAATGGCATTGATATTTTGATAGAAATTACATTGAATCTATAAATTACTGTGGGAAGTATGATCCTTTTTATGTTTTATTCTTCCAATCCATAAGCATGGAATGTTTTTTCATTGGCCTCTGTCAACTACAATTTCTTTCATCAGTGTTTTATAGTTTTCCTTGTAGAGATTCACCTCCTTGGTTAAATATATTTCTAGGCATTTTAATTTTTTGTAGCTATTATAAGTGGGATTGGTTTCTTGGTTTGGTTGTCAGTGAGATAATTATTAGTGTATAGAAATACTAATGATTTTTGTACATTGATTTTATATCCTGAAATTTCACTGATTTATCACATCTAAAAGTCTTTTGGTGGAGTCTTTATATTTTTCTAGATAAAAGATCAGATTATCAGAGAACAGGAATAATTGGATTTTGAGAGTTTTGATCTGCTTGAAGAGTACCAGATTGCACACCTTCTTTGAATGGAATGCCTCTTATGATCCTTGGAGAGGGAATTTAACAAGCTCCTGTAGCTGAATTCCCCTTCACCTGTGAAGATGCTTTCTCCACCATGACAATCCAATCCACTGCAGTCCCTTTCAAGCATTTCACCAACCCTGGATGTTGAATTGGCACCTGTTTACTATGACACAGATATTTAAATCTTTTAGTTCTTTATAGTTTGTGTGTGTGTGTGTGTGTGTGTGTGTGTGTGTGTGTGTGTGTGTGTGTGTGTTAATAAGGCATTCTTTGTTTAATGGAAAACATAAAAACAGTTAAAAGTTGGTGGGGACGTGGTGATACGCACCTGTAGTCCCAGCTACTCAGGAGGCTGAAGCAGGAGAATTACTTGAACCTGGGACATGGACACTGCAGTGAGCAGAGACTGCACCACTGCACTCTAGCCTGGGGGACAGTGCAAGACCCTGTCAAAAAAAAAAACAGTGAAAGGAAGGGATTTGGGGAGGGTCAGGGAAGGGAGGGGACTGGGGAAGTATACAAACAGGCCCACACAGACACATGCACCCCACATGCATAGAAGGAAAGGGTTGAGATAGGGATAGGGTGCCCAGCTAGACAGAATAGGACCCCCATATCTCCCCCTAAAACAGCCTCTCCTTCTCCCTTATACCCCCTTTCTCCTCTCCTCCTGCACACTAGAAACATAGTGTGTTTATATTTTATGGCCAAACTATTTTGAATTTTGTTGTCTGGTACTCAGTGCCTTGCCTTATCCTTACCAGGATCATGGCTCCATTCCTCTCACCCCGGTCCCTCTGATCTTCTCTATGGTTTCTTCATGTAGCTGGGTCTTTCCTCTGTAGTCTTCCCTTGATCCATTTCCAGCCTCATGGCCCCATCCCTCTCTTACTCTCTGTGGCAGTTTCATATTTTCTCAGATGAATTTACTCATTAACCATTTTGTTGTTGTTTTCTTAAGAGCCAGGTCTGCTATGCTCCCAGATGCAGCTGGGTGGCCACGCAACGAAGGTCCTGTGCCTCAGGATACGGTTCTGCCCGAGGGGCTGCTGAAACTAAGGAGTATGAGGAGATCATGGAGGCTGTGCAAGATGAGTGTAGCAAGTACAAAATTATCACAGTTAATTTTATGCAGTTATAATTTAATACTTCATCTTTACTTCTGTTATCTCTTAACTGAGAACAGTACCATGTATGCTCTATAAGTGTTTGTATGTATAAGTTTTGATGAATTTTAACTTTTTATAATATATTTGTATATATTTAATGATTATAAATGATAGACTATAATCTACATATATATTTTATACCTTCATAAAATAACTTTTTCTTAATTGTTTTATTTTTAGGCTACACAGTCCCCTGTATTTTTTCACATTGTCACAAAACTTCAAAATGTTTGCAATATATTTATTGAAAAAGAAAATTCCTATATAAATGGATCTGTGCATTTCTAACCCATGTTGTTCAAGGGTCAGCTGCATAATAATACACATCTGCCATTATAATATTCCACAGAGCAGTTCACTGCCTAAACAATCTTCTGTGCTCTACCTGTTCATTCCTTCCTCTCCTTAACCTCTGGTAAACACTGGCCTTTTTACTGTCTCCACAGATTTGCCTATACCTGAATGTCACGTAGTTAGAACCATACAGCATGCAGCCTTCTCAAATTGGCTTCTTTCGCTTAGTAGTACACATTTAAGATTCTTCCTTCATGTGTTTCACTAGGTTGATAGGTCATTTTTTATTAGTTCTGTATAGTTTTCCATTGTTTGAATGTGCCATAGTTTATTCATCCATTCACCTACCAAAGGACATGTTGGATGCTTCCAAATTTTTGTAATTATAAGTAAAGTTGCCATAAACATTCATGTACTAGTTTATATGTAGACATAAATGTTTGTTATTGCTGGATCATATTGTAGGGTATGTTTTGTTTTATAAGAAACTGCCGCACTGCCTTCCAAAGTGATCATATCACTTTGCATTGCCACCAGCAGTGAATGAGCGTTCCAGTTCTACATCCTCACCAGCATTTGATGTTGCTGGTCTTTTGAATTTTGGCCATTCTAATATGTGTGCAGTTGTATCTATTGTTTTCATTTACAATCCCCTTTAGGCATATGATGTTGAGTATCTATACAAATGATTGTTTGACATCTCTATATTTTCTTTTTTTTTTTGACATGGAGTCTCACTCTGTCGCCAGGCTGGAGTGCAGTGGCGCCATCTATGCTCACTGTAATCTCCGCCTCCTGGGTTCAAGCAATTCTTCTGCCTTAGCCTCCCTAGTAGCTGGGACTACAGGTGTGCGCCACCGTGTCCAACTAATTTTTGTAATTTTAGGACAGATGGGGTTTCACCATGTTAGCCAGGATGGTCTCAATCTCTTGACCTCATGATCCACCCACGTTGACATCTCAGAGTGCTAGGACTACAGTCATGAGCCACCACACCCAGCTGACATCCCTGTATTTTCTTTTGTGAAGTGTCTTTTACAATCTTTTGCCCATTTTTTAATTAGGTTGTTCATTCATGTGTTTCTTTTTAAATCTCTGTTTAAATGCCATGTGAAAACAGACTGTAGAATCACATTAATTGTGCCATCTTTTAATCCGGCTAGAATATCATTTCAAAAAAGCTTCAGGTAAAATAAATAACATCCGTATTTCCTCAATGCTATAAATGTATCAAATTAAGTTTTCACTAAGCAAAGATTATTCCCTGAATGTTAAATAGGTATTTTCATATAATAACCCTTTCTATCCACTTTGTATCATTCTTTCTCAACAAGATATAAATGAATGTAAGGGTTTTCAAAAAATATAACTTAGCAATCATAGCACAAACCTGAAAAATAATAATAATCTGAGTTCTAAATACAGAAATTTAAGTTACATAGAACTGAATTCTAACTCCAAAATCAGGTCAGAAACAGGAAAAAAGTAAATATCAAGAGAAAAAAATCAGAATCCAAACTCAATTTATGCTCTATTTTTTAATGTACTAATAAAAAGAACTTTCAAATTTCTATATGTGAAAGTTGAGAAGGTGACAAAATAAAAGATGGATTCAGAATCACGGTAATAAATCAAGGTTTGTCAATCTCAGTACTATTGACATTTGGGCCAGATAATTCTTTGTTGTATGGGCTGACCTGGGCATTGTAGGATGCTTAGTAGCACCCTGGCCTCTTCCCACTAGATGCAAGTAGCATTTCCTTTAGTTTTCATGACCAAAAATGTCTCTAGACACTGCCAAATGTCCCTTTTGGTGGTGGGGGTAGGGGTGGGAGAAAATTGCCACTTTATTATATTAAATAATTATTTCTTCTCCTAAAATATAAAGGTCAAGAAGTTAAAGTTTAAAGAAAAGTTAACTAAAAATATATACGACACTTTTCACCTTTTATTCTATATCAGGTAATCTGTACGAAATGCATTAGGAGCAATCCATTGAATATAAATCTGTCATTTGATTCAAATAACTGGTCACAACCTGTGTGCATGAGAAATGTGGGTTTTGTGGTTTTTCTATGATTGGTGTCTCAGAAGCACAGCTGAGAGCCATAAATCATAGAATGGTGTCAATCGCTGATTTGGCAGTCCAAAGGAACAAGACTGATCTAATACCCAGACAAAAAGGACATTTTTCAAAAATATATCAGTTCCTACCAGTTCCTTCCATGTTTCAATTGATGCTTAAACTTTTGGTTTTATCCTCCTTAATTGTTATTACTATATTTTACTAGTGTAGCTCCAAGGAGGTTCCTGGGGAGAGGTTATTGGCATAAATGGAGGAAAGCAAATGGGCTTTCAGGAAAAATAAATCTAGCTTTGAATTCAAAGTTTATACTAGGTCCTTGGGTCTCTTTTCTCTCATCTGTTTCTTTTTCCCCACTTGTAAGAAGATAATACTAAAATAATGGGTACATTTGTCAGGGTTCTTGAGAAACAGAGGCCACAGGAGAACTGGCTTATGGGTTATGGAAGCCAAGAAATTCTCCAATCAGGTAAACCAGAAAGGGAGAGGTAGCAACACTGCTGTAAGTTCCAGAGTCAGAAGGCCCAAGAACCAAGAGGTCCAATGTCCAAAGGCAGGAGAAGATGAATATTCTGTATCGAAAAAAGGGATAATTTGCCCTTCCTCTGCTTTTTGCTTTATTCAGGCCCTCAGTGGGTTAGATGATGTCCAACTGTTTATGCGAAGGCAACTTCTTTACCCAGTCTACTAATTAAAATGCTAATATCTTCCAGATATACCCTCAAAGACACACCCAGAAATAATATTTAACTAGGTATCTGGGCATCTCTTATCCCAGTCAAGTTGACACATCAATTAACAATCACAAAAGACATAATCCAGGATTACTTTAAGGATGATATAAAGAACTACTAAATGCTCTTTCACTTAACAAACTTTCACTGAGATCCTATTAGGTACGAAGCATTGTTCTGCTCTTGTGTGACTTACAAAATAGTATCATGGAGACAAAAGTAAAAAGTAAATAAATCATTAATGAGTTTTAAATGAAGCATGCAGAACAAGGTAAAGTTCCAAAGAGGGAGGGTTCCAGTTGAGACATGCTTTAGATATCATGATCAGGAACACCTACCTCCTGAGGCCACTGAATGGTTACCTGACCCCAGGTGAGCTCCTTTCTTTTCTGTGTTTCTATGTAAGTAACTGTAAGGTGAAATAAACTTACAGTTTTACAGAAACCTACAGAATTACTGTTATCACACAATAAGTGGCAAGTAGCACACAGTAAAGTATTGTTTATTATTATTATAGTATTAACTTTTATATAATTCTCAATGTAAATTTGGATATCATCACTCCTAACAACCTCTTCTGTGGATTTCATAAAGTTTAAATCTGAAAAACTCCTTTCTGAACTAAATCAATAATTCTATCTTCGTATTTAACAAGACTGATTTCTTTTTCTTTTCTTTTTTTGAGACAGAGTCTTGCTCTGTTGCCCAGGTGGAGTACAGTAGCACAGTCTCCACTCACTGCAACCTTTGCCTCCTGGGTTCAAGCAATTCTCCTGCCTCAGCCTCCTGAGTAGCTGGGATTACAGGCACCTGCCACCATGCCTGACTACCACTTATATTTTTAGTAGAAACGCAGTTTCTACTAAAATGTCGGCCAGGCTGGTCTCAAACTCCTGACATCAGGTGATCCACCTGCCTTGGCCTCCCAAAGTGCTGGGATTACAGGCGTGAGAAACCATGCCCAGCCAACAAGACCAGTTTCTGACAATGTACTAGGTGCCACAGTAACATTTGCCACAAGTTATTATTGAATGCATGACAGGCACCTTGAGGACTGTCCACAGGGTTTACAACTCATTTCTTGAACCATTTTTTTAAATATTGGTTGAATGAACAAAGAAGGAACCACTGACAGAGAAATTTTCTGCTATATTTTCTTTAAGATTCACCTCCTTTCTCCTCTAATTCTCTCTTTCTTGTACTATCTTTTCTTCCTTTGCTAGATCTGGCAGGTGAAATAGACTCTATTCCAAAGATGAAATGTTAATATCTAATCTTTCCAAAAAAGGCTTCAGTAACAAGATACACATATTTACTAACAGCTTCCAGAGACTTCCAACTAAGGTGCAGTGTGATCATTAAAGGAAAAACACCAAACAGTGTAAAATTTATTAGATAGATACAAATTAGGAGTAGAAGACTTAAAATTTTAATCCAATTTTTATCAAGTATAATTCACTAGGTAAGGCATTCTATATATCTGTATATAAGATGAGGATAAATCATTGTAAGATGAAATAAATCTATAGAATTGTTATTAGAATTGCCTCATATGATGAGACAGCCAAGGACCTGCAGGACAGCTGACCTGATTTTACACAGTGTAACAGCGCAGTTGCATTGTGGTCATTTTGACCCTACGACTCTCAAATGATCCATTCTTCATTTTTATGGACTTGTGACAGGATAATAAGGTTGAATACCTGGTGCAGTTAGATACAGGCTTTATATACTCTTTTCTTGCACCAGTCAGCTGACCAAAGGCGTAACTTAAATATTCTATTTATACTCTAGAAGAGGGGTGTCCAATCTTTTGGCTTCCCTCAGCCACATTAGAAGAAGAATTGTCTTGGGCCATACATAAAATACATTAACATTAACAATAGCTGATGAGCAAAAAAAAAATTCAACAAAATCTTATAATGTTTTAAGAAAGATTAGGAATTTGCTTTGGGCTGCATTCAAAGCAGTCCTGGGCTGCAGGTGGCACAGGCTGGACAAACTTGCTCTAGAACAACCAGTTGTTCTCATCAGGATAAAGACTACCTAGATGCTTCCAGAGTCACCTTAAGTGTAACTGACTTGCAGGGTCAGCAAATTTCAGTATAGTTAGATACACGAGAACGGTGCCTGCATGTTTTTAAACCGTTGTTCATGACACCTCCTCCTCTAAGTCTGCCCATTAGAAGTTGTGCATTTGAAGGGGATATATCAATCACTGCAATGTAAACAAATCAAAACACTTTTATAAGAAGAAAACCATAAGTAGTTTACACAATAAAGTCACAAGTAGTTAACACAATAAAGTGTAAGCTGTTATGACTGCAGTATTACATGTTAATTCTCAACATAAAGTTTGAGTATTATTACTCTCAACAACTCTTCTGTAAGGGGCTCACAGATATAATCCCAGCACTTTGGAAGGTGAGGTGGGGTGGATCACTTGAAGTCGGGAGTTCAAGACCAGCCTGGCCAAAAAGGAGAAATCCTGTCTTTACTAAATATACAAAAATTAGCTGGGTGTAATGGCACACACCTGTACTTCCAGCTACTCAGGAGGCTGAGGCATGAGAATTGCTTGAAACCAGGAGACAGAGGTTACACTGAGCTGAGATCCCACCACTGCACTCCAGACTGGGTGATAGAGCAAGACTCCATCTCAAAACAGAAAAACAAAATAGAAAGAACTCTTCTGTAGATTTTATTACTTTCATTTAATTAATTAATTCACTTTTAATTCCTAGAGCACTCTAAGAAAATCCTAATTTTAAGATTAATTATTTATTGGACACATGTAACTTACCATGTACCAGGCAATCTTCTAAGTGACTTCATTGATTAACTGTGATGTGGAAACTACTGTTATCTTCATTGTAATACCAAACAAACAGGCACAAAATGGTAAATAACTGGACTAAGTTCACACAACTAGAAAGCAGTAAAAGGAAGACAGATTGAAACCTAAGTAATTTGGGTTCTGAGTCAATGAATTTAGCCACTATACTATTCTTTATTGCCTCATAAAAGTAAATTACTTCAATATCAACTTCGAGTCTCGGTGTCACAGAAATCATAGGACTTTTACTACTCGTAGCAATATTGAGATTTTGGTCTGAAAAATCTCAAAAAAAAACTGGGTGTCAATTTATTACTTTCATGGACAATAAAGCAAGTATTTAAAAATAAATGCCTCTAGTCCTCCAAAAAGACCTTCACATGTGGCTTCAGTTTTGCTTTTTGTTTTTGTTTTAACATGGCATGTGTGTAAACAAATTACATAGTGCCATAAATTAACTGCCTTGGGATAGTTTGACAGGCTGTATGAAAAGCATCAAGTCCCTATTTCAGTGTTTTTGTTAGCTGCTAGTACATAGGCTTGCTGGCTTGGGAGGAAAAGAAAGAAGATGTGAAGTCGAGAGGAATACAACAGAAGTGTAACTTGACATTCACCAGCAAAGTACAAAACCAGACTCTTATTTTAAGACATAAAAAGGAGAAAAACCTATTCATGGCAAAAATATTATTAGGGAAGAAATATAAAGCGTTCACTGAAATAACAGAAACTGAGAGATTATTTAAAGATACTCAGAACATATTGAGGGCTTTTTGCTGCAGAATTTGCTCTGGTTAGTCACATAGGTCTGCAAGGTCCTATAAAGCAACATAAAGGCTAAGCAGTGTCTGATTTCCTCTGGAGCTGACCTCCACCCGGTCATTACCTTTTATGAACCTTTGGGATATGAAGTAGGATTGCAATGATAGTGCATCAGTTCAACAAATCCTGTGCAGTATTTCTAGGAAGAACAGACACATTGGCATACTTCATTCAAATGATAAATTTTTTACATAAGTATTTTAGAAAAAGGAATATAAATGGGTCCATTTGAAAAATATTTCTGCATAAAACAGCAAATTTTTTATGTTATATAAATATCACTGAAAGGAAAGATTTCTGCTGAAAGTGGAGCATTCCTGATGACTTTGGATAAAAGTACGTTTTACCTTTGAGAAAGTTACTATGAAGTTGACTATTGGGAATCTCACTGTTATTTGAGATGTTAGCCTCCAAACGGTTTGAAGAAATTGCAAGGTTGAAGGAAAGTACAGTGACAGTTCCAATTCGGTTAGAAGGAACAAAAATGAAGTATAAAGGGAAGAATATAGCAAATATTTCAAAAGAAGAACATTTTCTTCCAAGGTTTGTAGCCAAAGCTAACTTTGCTCCAAAGATCTCAGACATGTGACCTGTGGCTTGTAAAAGATTTGTATTACTTATACTTTCACAGGTTGTTTGAAAAAGTTTCAATGCAATGTCAATCCTGATCAGTATGTAGATGTCTGGGTTTTTCTTTTTTAAATAAATCCCAAACTAATTTTGAGAGGACCAATCGCTACTCCTTTATTTTTTCATGGCTATGCATTGTCTTATATGTGAAAAATGAAAAAATGTTAAAAAGCAGTTGAATATTATCCACCCTAGATATAATTAACTATTTCAATTATTGCTCAATGCATTCATCCATACATAATTGAGATCACACCCCATGAAAACTGAAAAAGTATATTCTAACATCATCTAATGACTGAATGATATCTCATGTAATTTTAATAAAGAATATTTGGTTATTTTCAATTTTTGGCTGTAACATATAACACTATGGTGAACATATTTTGGCATATATTATTTCCAGCATTGTGATTTTATTCAAATAGATTTATAGAGGTGAGAAAAATGCTTAATGTTCATGCTATGAGTTTATTCATCTTAATATTCTGTATTGATGAATTAGTGTATATCTTCAAGTAATTTTAAAGAGGGTATAGTTTCTGCATTTTTTGGAGCTATGGGAATATGATGTTTCTCTCTTGTCTTCACTCATAAATGATCTATAGAAATTACTTTATAGTTTTCTGATATTTAGTGTCAGGGTGGTAAAGTTTGATGTCAGCCTGAGTTTTAAACCAAGATGCTTGTAAAAGGCTTTTGTAAAAAATAAGATAAAATACTTCAAGGAGAACTACAAACCACTGCTCAAAGAAATAAGAGGTGACACAAACAGATGGAAAAACATTCCATGCTCATGGTTAGGAAGGATCAATATCGTGAAAATGGCCATACAGCCCAAAGTAATTTGTAGATTCAATGCTATCCCCATCAAGCTACCGTTAACTTTCTTCACAGAATTGAAAAAAAAACCACCTTAAACTTCATATGGAATGAAAACAGAGCCCGCATAGCCAAAACAATCCTAAGAAATAAAAAAAAAAAAGCTAGAGGCATCATGCTACCTTACCTCAAACTATACTACAAGGCTACAGTAATCAAAATTGCATGGTTCTGGTACCAAAACAGAGACATAGACGAATGGAACAGAACAGAGGCCTCAGAAGTAATGCCACACATCTACAAACATCTGATCTTTGACAAACTTGACCAAAAAAAGCAAGGGGAAAGGATTCCCTATTTAATAAATGGTATTGGGAAAACTGGCTAGCCATATGAAGAAAGCAGAATGTGGATCCCTTCCTTACACCTTATACAAAAATTAACTTAAGATAGATTAAAGATTTAAACGTAAGACCTAAAACCATAAGAACTCTAGAAGAAAATCTAGGCAATACCATTCAGGACATAGGCATGGGCAAGGCATGGGCAAGGACTTCATGACTAAAACACCAAAAGCAATGGCAGCAAAAGCCAAAATAGACAAGTGGGATCTAATTAAACTAAAGAGCTCCTGCAGAGCAAAAGAAACTGTCATTAGAGTAAACCAACAACCAATAGATGGGAGAAAATTTTTGCAATCTACCCATCTGACAAAGGGCTAATATCCAGAATCTACAAAGAACTTACATAAATTTACAAGAAAAAAAACAACCCCATCAAAAAGTGGATGAAGGTATAAACAAACACTTTTCAAAAGAAGGCATTTATGCAGCCAACAAACATATGAAATAAAGCTCATCATCACTGGTCATTAGAGAAATGCAAATCAAAAACAAATTGAGATACCATCGTATACCAGTTAGAATGGTGATCACTAAAAAATCAGGAGACAACAGATGTTGGAGAGGATATGGAGAAATAGGAATGCTTTTACACTGTTGATAGGAGTGTAAATTAGTTGAACCATTGTGGAAGACAGTGTGGCACTTTCTAAAGGATCTAGAAATAGAAATGCCATTTGACCAACAATCCCATTACTGGGTATATAACCAAAAGATTATAAATAATTCTATTATAAAGACACATAAACATGTATGTTTATTGCAGCACTGTTTACAATAGCAAAGACTTGGAAGCAACCCAAATGTCCATCAATGATAGACTGGATAAAGAAAATGTGGCACATATACACCATGGAATACTATGCAGCCATAAAAAAGGATGAGTTCATGTCCTTGGCAGTGACATGGATGAACCTGGAATCTGCCATTCTCAGCAAAGTGACACAAGAACAGAACACCGTATGTTCTCACTCATAAGTGGGTGTTGAACAATGAGAACACATGGACACTGGGAGGGGAACATCACACACTAGGGCCTGTGGGTGGAGGGGGCGGTGAGGGATTAGGAGAAGTATAACAGAGGGTGGGGGATTGGGGAGGGATAACATTAGGAGAATTAACCAAATGTAGATGACGGGGGATGGATGCAGCAAATCACCATGGCATATGTACATTTATGTAACAAACCTCTATGTTCTGCACATGTACCCCAGAACTTTAAAGCATAATAAAAATAAAATAAATAAAATAAAATAAATTTTGTGAATCCAAAACATTACAGGATGAGATAAGGACTAGTTTCATTGATTATTTTTTTTTTAATTTAACTGGCTCTTTTGATTTGTATTTCTAGGACTTTTTACCCTTAAAAAAATTCTACCTCAAATATCTTTCTTTATCTTCAGTCTCAATTGTGATTTCCTCAGAAGTATATGTAATTCTTAGGCAGACTTTCCATTATCTGACCTCTGCATCATCATGTCCCTTCATATTTTACCTTTTTGTTTTATAGTAATAATTTCAAGGGGTCCTCCATATCACTGGTTCAAATTTTTAACTCTATCAATTCTGTTATTTGTTTCTCTAATAAAATGATTCATTCATATAATTAATTCTATTCTTGCTTTTTAGTTTTTTAGAACTCTTCCTTATGTCACAAATCTCACCATAATGTAGCAGATATCTGTATAGTTTCCTGAATCCAGCTTTACTGCTTTTTACAGGAAAAGTTTTTAGAGAAAATCAAATTTTCTTTAAACCTTTCTTGAAGAGAATAACAGTAGCACCTGCCTAAAAAGTTTCTTGTGAGGACTAAGTGAAATTATCTCTGAAAATGCTTAATATAGAGCCTGGCAGTTTATAAGCAGCAAATACTAGTTCCGATCATTGCAATCATCATTATTCTTATCTCATTGTATCTTCACATCTCAGTGTATTCGCTCTATAATGTTTTCTCCTCCCATTTCTGCTTGAGTTTATAATACAACCCAGTGATTCTATACCGTTTCCATTCTTACTTTGTTTCAAGTTTATTTTGGTTACAAGTTCCATAAGTTTCTCTAAATATATTTATGTGCATTATCTCCAATACAGGCTTCCCTTCTGTAACTCATATTTACAAATCCAAATTCCTCCTCAACAACTTCATGTGAACACATCCTCTCCTCCTTCACGTGGTAACTCAATTGACATTTCTCAGTAAGACCTTCTCTGATCAAAAATTGCAACATACTCCTAGACTCTCCCACCCTTCTCAAATTTACAGGATTTATTTATAGGTTTGTATATCAAATTTATTTATAGGGTTGTAACCATTAAGCCTGAAGTCTCTACACTTCTCTATCTCAGTTTGCCAGGCTTTGAGTAAAATGGAAGGTCATTTGATTTATTCTACATCTCAGGAATTCATTCTGGAGGAAAATATTCTGTGGCCCCACAATTGCTATGTGAATACAGAGTTTCAAATAAATTAAAATCACCCCACCTACCAAAATGTATTCAATAGTGACAAGTAATACATAAAATGTAAAAAAGAGTTTGCCCTGACACTTTTATTAGGAGCGGATAAAAGTATACAAAGAGTGCAATTTATTTCATTCAATAATAAATTCAGCTAGTATTTATTAAGCAGTCATCATTTGCCAACCTGTTAAAGGAGCTTCCTGACTTCATTAGTGTTTTAAGAGACATGGTGTTTTTGTTCTCAACAATTTCTGAAGTGTAAACTTCCTGGGAGGATTTAAAGCATTTGATTGGCAACCATAAAACTAGTTGGGACACCTGTTTTCCTAAACGTTGCTTCTCCTCATTCAACCAGTGATATGCACTACTTGTTAGAGAAAGAAGAATATCATCCTGCAGTTGATTTGTTGATAACAAATCTAAAGGGAGAAATAACTAGAGATAACTAAAAAAAAAATTCTATACTTCCAAAGTTCAGCAAGTGTACACGTCTGTACTTTCAAATGATGGAAATATACTTCTAAAGTGATTATGAGAAAGAGAAACAGACAAAACAGAAAAATTATAGTCTACCTTATGGAATTTAAGGAGTTAAGAAAGTGGTGTTTACTTTAACAATGATAACAACTAGAATGAACCAGAAGATAATACTTATCTTCAAGGCCCTAAAAACCTAAAATCTTTCTAAATTTAATACATGTCTATGATCTAAAAATAGGCTAGGTCTGCATTAATTCTGGTTTAAATATCATGAGGAAAAAGACAGGATATCTCATAAGCACTTTATAAAATATTCTGAGGTCATCCAATATAGCAGTATAATTTGCTGAGTCCAGACTTAAATTTTTAAGTGTTCTTTCAATGAGAAAAGCCCTGTAACCAAAGTATATAAAGAAGATCCATTACCAACAAGATCAAGGAAAATTCTTCATGAGAAATCTGCTGAATTAGGCAATGTGCAAACAATTTCAAACACTTCACAAAGGAATCAAAGCAAATATCATATATTCATGGGATATTAGAATGAAAAGTGACTTTGTAAAAAACATTTAGTCTAATCCTTTTATTTTGCAGATGGAGTTCCTAAGTAGCAATTGTAGTACAGTGCCTTGTTTAAGGTTCCTGTCATTCTGAGCTAACCAGGACACTTCACAAAATTTCCAAGACTACGAAGTGTAGATTACACCTGAAGCCACAAGACAATTATATCTTGCTATCTGAGGGCATACTTACCCTAATATATCTAAATGGCCTGTGATTGAAGCCTTTGGCTAAATTATTACAACCAGTTCTTGAAGAGATATAGGTTGGTAGAGAAAAACTTTCAGAATAAAGTAGAATTATATTGCTGGTCTAGAGTTTCAGTATCTTCTGCAAATAAATACAAAATGCTTAAAAACAGAAGACACTCGAAGATGGCCGAATAAGAGGCAGCTCCAGAAAGCAGCTCCCAGCGAGAGAGATGCAGAAGCCGAGTGGTGTCCACAATTCCAAACAAGTTACCAGGTTCATTTTGTGGATCTGGTCAGACAGTGGGTATAAAACAAATAGAGCAAGTTGCAGCCAGGTGGGGCACTGCCCCACACAGGAGGAGCATGCAACCGACTGGAGGACCGGAAGATCTCCCTCTCTGGGACCTTGGTTTGGATACAGCACTCCACCCAAGCCCTCTACAACCCACAGAACAGGAGATCTTCGCCAGGCTGAAAAGCCTTAGAGAGCTGCCTGAACAGGGCAGAACAGCAACTTCACACCTGGGGCTGTCAGCATAGATCTAGGCAGAAGCACTGGCTGACTCCAAGAAACTCAAAAAGCCGGTGGGACTGAGCTACCCACCCTCCAGTAAGAAGGGGAACAGAATACAGGGAAACAGTCCAAATGGCAGGAGGGGTCCCGTGGCCACCACACAAAGCCCAGCAGGCCAAAAAACTCTCACTCCAGAGTGAGGCACCCAGACATCCTAATACCAAAACCAGGCAATGATACAACTAAAAAACAAAACTTCAGGCCAATATTCATGATGAACATTGATGTAAAAATTTTCAATAAAATTCTAGCAAACAGAATGTAACAGCAAATCAAAAAGCTTATTCATCATGACCAAGTAGGCTTCATCCTGGGAATGCAAGGCTGATTCAACATACACAAGTCTGTAAATGTAATCCATCACATAAACAGAACCAAAGACAAAAACCATATGATTATCTCAATAGATGCAGAAAAGGCCTTCAACAAAATTCAACAGCCCATTATGCTAAAAATCTTCAATAAACTAGGCATTGACGGTACGTATCACAAAATAATAGAAGCCATTTAGGACAAACCCACAGCCAATATCATACTGAATGGGCAAAAACTGGAAACATTCCCTTTGAAATCTGGCACAAGACAAGGATGTCCTCTCTCACCACTCCTATTCAATATAGTATTGGAAGTTCTAGCCAGAGCAATCAGGCAAGAGAAAGAAATAAAGGTATTCAAATAGGAAGAGAGGAAGTCAAATTGTCTCTATTCGCAGATGACATGATTGTATATTTAGAAGATCCCATCATCTCAGCCCAAAATCTCCTGAAACTGATAAGTAACTTCAGCAAAGTCTCAGGATACAAAATCAATGTGCAGAAATCACAAGCATTTCTATATACCGATAACAAACAGAGAACCAAATCAAAAGTGAACTCCCATTCACAATTGCTACAAAGAGAATAAAATACCTAGGAATACAACTAACAAAGAATATAAAGGACTCCTTCAAGGAGAACTACAAACCACTGCTCAATGAAATAAGAGAGGACACAAAGAGATGGAAAACATCCTATGCTCATGGTTGGGAAGAATCAACATCATGAAAATGGCCATAGTGCCCAAAGTAATTTACAGATTAAATGCTATCCCCATCAAGCTACCAACGACCTTCTTCACAGAACTGGAAAAAAACCACTTCAAACTTCATATGGAACCAAAAGAGAGTCTGCATAGCCAAAACAATCCTAAGCAAAAAGAACAAAGCTGGAGGCATCATGCTACCTGACTGCAAACTATACTACAAGGCCACGGTAATGAAAACAGCATGGCACTTGTACCAAAACAGAGACATAGATCAATGGAACAGAACAGAGGCCTCAGAAGCAACACCAAACATCTACAATCATCTGATCTTTGACAAACCTGAGAAAAACAAGCAATGGGGAAAGGATTCTCTGTTTAATAAATGGTGTTGTGAAAACTGGCTAGCCATGTGCAGAAAGCAGAAACTGGACCGCTTCCTGACACCTTACACTAAAATTAAATCCAGATGGATTAAAGACTTAAACATAAGACCTAACACCATAAAAACCCTAGAAGAAAACCTAGGCAATACCATTTGGGACATAGGCATAGGCAAGGACTTCAAGGCTAAAACACCAAAAGCAATGGCAACAAAAGCCAAAATAGACAAATGGGATCTAATTAAACTCCAGAGCTTCTATACAGCAAAAGAAACAATCATTAGAGTGAACTGGCAACCAACAGAATGGGAAACAATTTTTGCAATCTACCCATCTGACAAAGGGCTAATATCCAGAATCTACAAAGAACTAAAACAGATTTACAAAAAAAAAAAAAACATATTCAAAAGTGGGAAAAGGATATGAACAGACAGTTTACAAAAGAAAACATATATGGGTCCAACAAACATGAAAAAATGCTCATCATCACTGGTCATTACAGAAATGTAAATCAAAGCTACATTGAGATACTATCTCACACCAGTTAGAATGGCAATCGTTAAAAAATCTAGAGTCAACAGATGCTGGAGAGGATGTGGAGAAATAGGAACACTTTTACACTGTTGGGGGGAGTGTAAATTAGTTCAACCATTGTAGAAGACAGTGTGGTGATTCCTCAAGGACCTAGAAATAGAAATATCATTTGACCCAGCAATTCCATTACTGGGTATATACCCAAAGGATTATAAATTATGCTATTATAAAGACACATGCACACATATGTTCATTGTGACACTATTTACAATAGCAAAGACCTGAAACCAACCCAAATGTCCATGATCAATAGATTGGATAAAGAAATGTGGCACATATACACCATGGAATACTAAGCAGCCATAAAAAACAATGAGTTCATGTCCTTTGTAGGAACATGGATGAATTCAGCAAACTGACACAAGAACAGAAAAGCAAACACCATATGTTATCACTCATAGGCAGGTGCTGAACAATTAGAACACGTGGATACAGAGAGGGGAGTATCACACACTGCAGCCGGTGTGGGGGGAGTAGGGGAGGGACCGCCAGGTGGGAAGGGGTGGGAGGGATAATGTGGGGAGAAATACCAGATACAGGTGATGTGAGGATGAAGGCAGCAAACCACCTTGCCATGTATGTACCTATGCAACAATCCTGCATGAATTCCTTCAGTTCTGCTCTTAGTTACTTCTTGCCTTCTGCTAGCGTTTGAGGTTTTTTTTTGATCTTGCTCCTCTCCCTCTTTCAATTTCGATGATAGGGTGTCGATTTTAGACCTTTCCTTGCTCCTCGTGTGGGCATTTATTGCTATGAATTTCCCTCTAGACACTGCTTTGAATGTGTTCCAGAGATTCTGGGAAATAAATATGAGAAGGAGGGTGGGGAGTCTAGGAGTATGTTGCAATCTTTGAAAGGAGAATAAGAGAAAATCTTACTGGGAGGCTACCTGAAAGAGGGGAGCATGTGTTCACATGAAGTTGTTGAGGAGGAATTTGGATTTGTAAATGTGAATTGTAGGAAAGAATCCTGGAGTGAAGATAATGCACATAAATATATTTAGAGAAACTTATTAGAGTGTAATTTAGGTTCTCGGGTACATGTGCAGATCATGAAGGTCTGGTAGAATTCAGCTGCAAACACATCTGGACCTGGGCTTTTTTCAGTTGGTAGGCTATTAATTGCTGCCTCAACTTCAGCCCTTGTTATTGGTCTATTCAGGGATTCAACTTCTTCCGGGTTTAGGCTTGGGAGGATGCAAGTGTCCAGGAATTTATCCATTTCTTCCAGGTTTACTGGTTTGTCTGCATAGAGTTGATTGTAGTAATCTCTGATGGTAGTTTGTATTTCCGTGGAATCTGTGGTAATATCCCCTTTATCACTTTTTATTGCATCTGATTCTTCTCTCTTTTCTATTAATCTGGCTAGTGGTCTATTTTGCTGATCTTTTCAAAAAACCAGCTCCTAGATTTGTTGATTTTTTGAATGGTTTTCTCTGTCTCTAAAAATCTTCTTATATCTATTTTCCTCTAAATAACTAATTAACATCTAACACATTTTGTATTTTACTTACTTATTTTATATATTGCCTCTTTCCCCACCTATATTCCTGCACCTAGTACAGGTTCTATTGTGAGCATACAATAAATATGTTTTTGATAAATACATGAGTAAATTAATTAATTGATTTCCAAGAGTCATATATTTACAAGAATATTTGATTCTACCATTCTTCTAAAGATTCTTAGTGAATATTAGTTGGAGTCTAGAAAAAATTTTTTTAAAAATTTAAATGTAGTCATTTTTTCTAGATTAATGTCATCATATAAAGCAATATTCCTCTGAAGTTTGAGCTATACTACATGACTATACTATGTAAATACATGATGATATTGAGCCCTTTAAGAAAAAATATCAATATTTATGTATTGATAGAAAATACATAAATAAAACAATAGTTCTAGTTCTTTCCTATTTGATTTCAGTCTAGAGTTAATCTGTCTTCAACGTAAGATGCTATTATTGCCCAGCCTAGGACTTTACTCTTTATTTACATACTAAACCTAGAATTACCTTCAAAGTATCAAAATATCTTTGCAGAGGTGGACATGAAGAAGTACTTATGCTCCGTGACAGCACACAGGGTTTTCTTCATGCTTTGCCCACTAAAATTCACAGTGAAATAACAGGAAAAAAAAAAAACATTTTCTAAAAATAATATAATTCAATCCAAATGTCCATTCATTTTCTTTATTCATGTTAGAATTTATTTCAAAGCACACTTTTACTTTTGATTCATAGGAACTTCAATATGTTGGCACTTAGAAAATTAAAACTGACTTTTCTCATAGTACTCCACTCCTCGTTTCAAAGTTGTGTCTCAAAAGGCCAAGCTAAACTACTTGTGAAAATGATGACAGGAAGTAAGATTGCTGCTTCCAGGCCTAACCTAAGTGAGCAACACCACGATGCAAACCACTGGAGCTGCCATTAGTTTTTCTTTTTTAGTCTGAAAAAAAAAAGTTTGTGACAAGATTTCTCTGAGTAATAAAAATAGCCAAGAGGGCACTAACTATTGATGAAATCTTTTTCCTCTATCATAACTTATTATTTCTGTATCTTTATTATGAAAAACAAAGTGTTTTTTCTTTTATTTGAAGGAAAAATATCAATATTCTATTTCATGAAATTTGATTTGAAATTGAGAAGCTCTCAGCTATATAATTTCAAAAAATATGGAAAAGCTTCAGTGGGTGCATAGCTGAGATGCTGAGATCACGTGGAGGGAACTGGGCAAGGTCTGAATGAAGGGCAACTTGAGTAAGTTGCATGTGAATGTGTATGATGTTTATATACAGATATCTGGATCTGTGTGTGTTGTGTATTTGTGTATGTTTCTGCACTATAAAGAAAAGGATCTGGCTGGGCTCAGAGGCTCACGCCCATAACCCCAGCACTTTGGGAGGCTGAGGCAGGTGGATCACCTGAGGTCAGGAGTTCAGCACCTGTCTGGCCAACATGGTGAAATCCCATTTCTACTAAAAATACAAAAATTAGCTGGGCATGGTGGCACATGCCTGTAGTCCCAGCTGCTAGGAAGGCTGAGGCAGAAGAATTGCTTAAATCCAGGAGGCAGAGGTTGCGGTGAGCCGAGGTCCCGCCACGCACGCCAGCCTGGGTGACAGAGCAACACTCCGTCTCAAAAAAAAAAAAAAGAAAAAGAAAAAGATGCAAGTCCGTCACAGAGACGAGGTGTTTGAAAATCAAAGCTTAAAAAAAATAACATTTATCGAGCAGTTTTTCTGGACAGACAAGACATAGTACTTTATATATATTATCTCATTTAATCCTCATAGTAGCTCTTTTGAAGGGGTTGTTATTAATCATTTTACAAATGAGGTTTGCATTAGTTTCCATGGGCTGCTATAATGAAGTACCACAAACTGGCCTGAAAATAACAGAAATTTGTTTTCGCAGTTCTGGAGCCCTCAAGTCCGAAATGAAAACATCAGCGGGGTCATGTCTCTCTGAAGGTTCCTGGGGAGGATGTCCCCTAGCTTCCGGTGGTTGCCAGCCATTCCCTTGGCTTGTAGAAGAACACGTTCTCTGCCTCCATTTTCACCCAGCATTCTCCTCACATGTTTGTCCTCACGGCTTCTTCTTGGTGTGTGTTTCTCTTGTC
The DNA here is from genome assembly GCA_004027715.1 of Plecturocebus donacophilus. NCBI lineage: Eukaryota > Metazoa > Chordata > Mammalia > Primates > Pitheciidae > Plecturocebus > Plecturocebus donacophilus. The sequence goes on along the minus strand of PVKP010037612.1, from coordinate 320 downwards.
TTCTTTAAAGACAACAATCACTTTGTATTTATGGCCCACCCTGCTTCAGTAGGACTTCATTTTCACTTAATTAATTACATCTGCAAACACCCTATTTCCAAATAAGATTATATTCTGAGGTTCCAGGAAGCACGCGAATTTTGTGGGAGTAGTGGAAGTTTATCAATCGAATACAAGGTTACTGAGATTCAGAAAGACCTCATGTAACAGAATTATGAATTTTAAAAAATTACATAATTATGTTTAATATGTTTAAAGAAAAAAAGTGAGGTTTATTATATGGACTAGAGAACAAGAGGTTTTTTTTCTTTTTTTTTTTT
>PVKP010037611.1:0-21510 GCA_004027715.1 Plecturocebus donacophilus | reverse complement strand
ATCAAACCACATCGCCATGTATGTACCTGTGCAACAATCCTGCATGTGCTTTACATGTACCCCAGAACCTAAAATGCAATAAAAATATATCTTAAAAAAATAAAAATAAAATAAAATAAATGCTATTCAGCACCCCCCCCCCAAAAAAATAGCAGTTCCTCCCAGGTAGGAGTGTACCTAGTGTGTTTTAATAATTGATTTTAATATATTGATTTTAATATATGATTTAATATATAATTGTTTTAATATATGATGTTGTGCACTAAAGGTTTAACCTTGACCAAAGGTTTGGCATTTTGCCCTCAACGTCTGGGAACTAATTTTAAAACCTTGGTAAAATCTTGCCTGTTGAGACTAACTCTTTGTACCTGGGCAGTCTTGGCCCATGCTATGTGGTCTATGCAAACAATGTAATTTATGATGGGGCCTTGGAGAGGCTAGAACCTTTGGAGGGCCTTGAAACTAATGTCAGCCATGTGAGCTGTCAACCATGTTTATATGACATAACTAACAAAAATTCTGGCACCAAGTGATCCTCACTAGCTGGCAACCTTCCATGCATATTGTCTCACATAATTTCTGAGAGAAGAAAATTCTGTGTGCACTACCCCACTGGCAGAAGACAATGTAAAGCTCCACACTGGGAAACTTTCTGGTTCCCACTTCATATGCCTCTTCCTTTTCTGATTTTAATCCGTATCATGTCATGGTAATAAACTGTAACTTTGAGTAAAACAGTTTTCAGTGAATAATGTCAGTCAATCTAGCAAATTACTAAACCTGCGGGTGGTCTGGGGACCATCAAATTTACATTTGTGTCAGAAGTAAGGGCTATTTGGGAGACACCTATACTTTGTAGATGGTTTACAAATTATACACAATACAATTTTAGGTAAAAAATACAGCATGTTTGCATTTTTTATTTACTGCATCAGATTCTTGTGTTTTTATGAAGAGTTATTCTTGCTGATGGCTGGAGATAGTATGTAGAATTATCTAAACTTGATCATTATAGAAAAGTTTCTCTGTTTTAATTTTAGTCTTTTTTTGATTAATTTATATGCCCATTAAATTTTGGAGAAGGGTTCTTGTACTAGTTAGCTAGGATTGCATAACAAAGTACCACAAACTGTGAGGCTTAAAACAACAGAGATTTACTGTCTCCCAGTTCAGAAGGCTAAAAATTCAAAATCTAGTTGTCAGTGGGGCTATGATCCCTTGAGCAAAAAATATTTTCTTACATATTCTTAACTTCTGGTGATTTGCCAGAAGTCCTTGGCATTCCTTAGCTTGAAACTGCAGGACTTCAGTCTCACTGCCTCTATCATCACCTGACATTTTCCCCTCTGTGTCTGTGTCTAAATTTCCCTCTTATGAGGACTGCAGTCATATTGATTATCAAGGGACCACTCTACTCCATGATGATGTCATATTAGCTAATTATATCAGCTATGATGCTGTTTCCAAGTGAGTTCACGTTCTGAGATAGTGGGATTTAGGACTTCAATATGTATTTTTGGGGGGACATAATTCAACCCGTAACAGTTCTCATATTTTCTTCACCTTCATCTATTCCTAAGACATTGTGATACATGGAGAGTTGTATGTGTTCTAATGGTGACGTCTAGCCCAGCTATATTAAAAACTATGGCTATGGGGACTCAATGGAGTACTCATGTTTGGCTGAATGTGAAGACTTTAAAACAGGCTATCACATTCCCCTCAGGCTCTCTGGTCTATGAAGCTATTAGGATTTCATCACAAATCTAAGTTCCTGTAGAAAATCTCTACTTACTTTTGAAAGTAGTAGAGAATAAAAAGTAAGAATACTTGGTTGGAATTTTCTATTTTCACTCCCCTAGGCTCTGTTCCATAACCAATGTAGTGGACAGTTTAGGATGATGTTGTGTACACATTGTATGGTAAGAGAGCAGGGACTGTGACTTTGTTCCTGGAACTAAGCAGTTACAAATTCAGCTATGCACTGGGTGGTTAGAACAAAGTTACTGTTGATATATTCATTGATAATAATTCTTTGCTTTTTTTCAATTCCTCTGAAATGATAACATGCCTTACTGGATCAGATGCATAGGATCAAAGTAAGTAAAATATATCTTTAGTTTTTGACTTCTCTTCAGTAAGGATTATTGTAGGTGGCCATATAATTTCCTTGAACACTCTTGAGTAAACTAGATATTTGGTTATTATGGTACCCAATAACTGACTTGAAGATAAGGGTCATCTTGTAGTTATTTCTGAAACAAAGCAGAGTGAAGGCAGATTTTTCATTTCAAATAGTTATCTTAAATTTAGTAGTTTTAGGTTAATTACTTGACCCTTGAGTTAATCTCATTTATTTGATCCTCATATTGAGATTTATAGCTCTTTTCCAGAATTCTCCTAAATTCTTAATGATTTTGGAGAAATGATAACCATAATTCTCTTAATTTTTTGTTCTAAACCCAAGTAAAAAGAGAAACAAAAACTCAGATGAGTAGTACAGCATCATCTGAAGCAACACTTGATGGATAGATTTGGTGTAAATCTGAAACTAAAATCAGCGTTTTTATTCCTTTTTATCTGAGTTGAATTGGTGTTGACACTGATTACTGCTTGTTTTACAAAAATCACCACTAGTAAGCCTGTTAGTCGTGCAAGTAATTAAAATATATCTATAACTTACATTTGCAGAAAATAGTAACTCAATGAAATACTTTGAGTGCACATTATTAAGACTGAGGGATTAAAAGATATACTTCTTAATATAAATTATTGGACTCTGCAGATCCTTTTGCCCATCATTGGGGAAATACAACCACTCTACGGTGAACTTGTTTTACTCTTATGGACTCAGTCTTTCCTAGGGAAAGATATTTCTCCTTAGCAATCTTAAATGAGTTTCTAGCTAGACAATTAAGAAATAATTTAAGAACATGCTGGCATGAGCCTCCATTTACATTTAGGAAGAGACTATAGAAATTTATTGATTTAGACATGAGTTAGTCCAGCATAGATGGAATCATTAATCTGAGTTATTGACATTATTGGAACTATAAAAAACTGAAATTATCAGGATTATACATTATGAGTAAAGTTAAAAGTAAAAACAAATGAAATGTAATAATATGAAGAAAATGACATCTCATGTCAAAGTGCTATTCAGACCACCAATATGAATGGAATACAATGCATATCAGAGTAGAATACAATCGAATGCAACAGATACAGTAAATCAATATAATTTACCACTTAACAAAGTAATAGACAATATTCATACAACTCTCAAAAGATGCAGAAAAAGCTTTGGATAAATGTCCATGTCATTTCATGATGAAATTATAAGCAAATTAGAAATGAGGTTGTCATAAGCAGAATAGTGGTACTATCAAGATATACACAACATAATTGAATATGTTATGTTACATAGCAAAGGGGTATTGGGGTAGCATGGAGAATGAATGTTGTTAATTAGCTGACCTTCAAATAAAGATATTATCCTTTATTAATCGGTATATGTAAAACAGAGAGGCAGAGGTGTCAGCGTCAATAATGCGAAAGCCTGAAAGAAGGAAAAGGGCCGTAAGTGAAGCAATATAAACAGCTTCTAGAAATTGGAAAGGCAAGAAAATGGATCCTTAAGCCTCCAGAAATGAATGCATTCTGGCCAGTGGGACCCACTGTGGACTTCTGAGCTCCAGAAATTAAAAATATTAAATTTGTGTTTATACCACTAAGCTTGTTGTCCAAATGATAGAGAAAGGTAGCAGAAAAGGGAGAAAACACATAAAAGATAGGATTAAATAGTAAATGTTTAGAACATTTGATAATGGAATTTCTAGAGGGAAATGCCCAGAGATAAAAGATTCTTTACTTTTCTTCTAAAGCTACCCCCACCGTGAGATTTTTCTCATTTCAGTAAATGCCACACCATCTACCAGATGTCCTAAATTTAGGCATTTCTTCTCTTCCTCAACCCGTAGACATTGAATTCCTGGATTTCTTCTCTTCCTCAACCCCTAGACACTGATTTATCAAATCCTTTCAATTATACGTCCATAGTTCAAGTCACCATAATTTCTCATAAGAACTATTGATATATTCTATACATTTTCATAACCATCCATTCTACACATGGTATCTAAGGCAGTATTTTAAGAACAAACTGAAGTCTAAACTCATTGGAAAGTCTTTGGCTCTCAGCATGAATCATCACAATATAGCAAATATACAGTGCAAAATAGAGTTATTTTGTAAAAGGTTGTTCCATATGCTTAGAATGCTCTTTCAATGCCTGATGCATAGCTAATTCATGTTCATTCCTTTTTTCTGTTAACATGTTGTATTTCTAAACAGCTTTTATATAATGACCCAAATTAAAGTAGCTTCACAAATAATTCTGTATTCCATATTTCTATGGTATTTTTTAGTTGTAGTTATTACTATCTGGAATGATCTCATTTTAAAAGTCAACTTATCTGTCTACATCTTCTAGAATATAAGCCTCAGGAAGATAAGGGTGTTATCTGGCATTAAGAAGGTGTAGAATAAATATTGAGATCACAAACTATTATACAAATAAGACATTGTTAAAGTAAGATTAAGAACTGTGATCTGTAAAGCCAGGTGATCTTCTCTAATAACTTCCTATCCCCTTGGATTAGGGATAGGAATTTTGAAGAGTGAGCTAAAAAGGGAGTGATGGAATAGAAAGAAATTAGGGGTTGGGAAATTGGGAATTTTGAGAAAGAAATATGCAAGTATAAGGGGCATGAGACTGAGATAAATATATGATAATAATAACATTTATGTTCAAAATGATTTCTTGATTAAGCATATTCCCAAGAATTTATTTTTCCAACTGGGCTTCTCCCTAGGCTGATTTTATATGATTAGTATAAAAATGTAATTTGGTTTGTATGCATGACAGCACAAAAATTCCTGAGTATGAAGTACAGATATAGACAGCCAATTTTATATAAAAATTATCTCAGCAATGGCGCAAGAGAGAAACCTTTTCATTGGAGGCAAAATATTTTTTAGTGTCTAAACCCCAACTTTGATGTCTGTTTAATCACATTTATTTTTCACTGACTCATCAAATTTCATTGAGCTCAAACTCTCAAAACTCCTCAGGCATTCTGGATATATACATCAATATATTAGGTCAGCTTTCTGCTATGAAGATGTTTTGTGTAATAGATAAACATTAAAGAAATACTTATGTTAAATACAAAAGATTAAACAAATGCTCCCAAATGTGATTTATTCTTGGTGAAATCATATACAAATAAAATTTTTAAAAAGTAGTTAAAGAGATTGTTCTATAAGTAAACTTCTACAAGGATAGAGAGAACAAAGAAGGAGAAAGAATTTCTGAAACTAAAGAGGAAATGGTCAAGTCGTAAAAGATTTAGATCAGAGAGGTTTTTAAAATCCCATGTTGTGGTATGGAAAATCAAGATTTGTTTGTTTCCCACCAGAATTCCTTCAAGGCTGGAAAACTGACACATCAGGTACCTTGGCAGTTGTGAGATGTAGGCAAGGCTAAAATAAATAAGACTAGTAGAAAGTTCGTTTAACAAGCTATAACTACTTTGCATTCTCTCCTTTTCCACTCAGCCTGTGACTTTGCTTCTTCACCATAGTATATACTGGAGTTGTGATCTATGAAGAAAATAAAACAGAAGATTGTAGATCACCAGGAATGGTTGGGAATGGGAAAACTGTGCAGAAAATGTAGAGATTCAGTGTAGGCATTCATTGCATAGCAACATTTTATTCAACAGGGGACCACATGGAGCCGAAAAATGCCTATTGCCTAATGACATGGTAGCTGTGGTAAAGTCCTAATGCAATCACTAAACACGTATTTGTGGTGACGCCGGTGTAAAGAAACCTACTGCACTGCAGAGGTATGAAAATATAGTACATATACATGTGCAGTACAGAATACTTGATAATGATCATGATAATAAAACACTATATTATTGGTTTATATATTTACTATATATTTACAGCGACAACTCTGTTTTTCTGAATATTACCTCCAGCACACTGACAGCACAGGCATGTGCCTGCTCTCAGGGACAGGAGGCCATTCCAGCTCTGTTGTGCTCATTTTTCCTTCTTTTACAATGTTTTCTGAAACTAACGCTGATGAAAATAACTTGGGGAAATAAGAGAAAAAGTTAATCAGGTGAAAGGAAAACAACACATCAAAGTCTGCACCCTTGAGCTAAAATGCAAAACCATATTATTGTTCTTAGAAGAAATCCTTGCTTAGCTTTCAATATGTGAAAATTGTGGAGATTAATGATCCTTTAGTTGAAAGACTCCAGCAGAAAATATCTGTAAATCATTTGTTAGTTTCTAAGAAAATATCCCAAGAAACTTTTATTAGATGCTATACTTCAGTAATATCATTTTTCTTTTTCTCTAAGCCTTTTTTTTTTCAGTGTTGCTGGGCTTATAACCCATGAAGACATGTTAATTTCATTTATCTCCACTCCTCGCCTTAGCACCAAATTTTCTGTTTATCAGATTGCTCTGAATGGAATTACCTGACCTACTGATGTTCCCACAACCAGTTTGATACACTTAAAAGAATTGTATCTTTAGTTCTTTCATCTTGGTTGCAGACAGAATAAAGTACAGAATTAATTTAAAATATGCTCCAACCTTTACAATATGTCCTTACTCATCTTTCTTTACTAAAACTGGGAATTATCTGTTATAATTATCTACATAAGTAGAGAGAAAATTACTACCTATTTTTCTCTCTATTGTTTTGTTAATTTCTTTGAGAGAAACATGAATTATAAAGTTTATTTAATGTCATTTTTGGATATTCTACATGGATTTCAAATATTATTGGTTTTCAGTGGTTAAGTAGTAAATAGTGACTATGTTACAGGACAAAGTGAAAAAGCAATAAGCATGTAACGAAAACCCTGTAAAGTGATTGTCAACACCATGGATAAAATCCTCACCATATTCATTCAGGGGGTGGAAACTGTGGGAATTATTTTTTAATTTAAAAAAGTGGGAGAAGAAACTCTAAAACAGCAATGTGTTTTAAAAATATATAAGGAAACTGCAAGAAAGGAGTTGAAAATTAATAACTTCTACTTAGAGAAAACTTTTTGTTGAGTGAGTAGTCTGTGTCCCAATAATGATAATTTTATTTAGTTATTTACTAAAAGGTACAAAATTGAGTATTTTGGAATTCAAAAGTATTAGTTATGTGTTCCTAAACTTATGTTACAATATCCAGTTACTAAAAAAAAGTTACTGAAAAAGTTACTAAAAATAAATTTAAGCAACTCTGTTTCCATTACAAAACATACACACACACACACACACACACACACACACACACACACACACACGAAGACACAGTCTCTGAATGAGAAAGTAAAATGTTAAGTCAAACTATTTTTTCCTCCTAGTCAATACATGAAATTATACTTAATAGGAATATGGTGGTTCGCTAAAATTTGGTTGAGCACATATAAACAAGAGAAATGTTGACTATTCTGTAAATTTTCTGGTGCTACACAAATGGTTAAATATATTTTAAGTGTACTGAAACATAAAAATACGTTATATTGTTTTACAAATTTTTAAGCAAAGAGACATTTAATTTGTTAATGCATCATATAAATTAGCACTTTGATACAAGAAATTCAAAATAATTAATATAAAAATCTCTTTTATTATATATTTTCTTTGAACATTAATTTTTTACTTACAGTTGATACTTGAACGACAAGGGAATCGGGGTGCCAACTCACCAAACAATCAAAATTCCACATATGATTTATTTATTTATATATGTATTTATTTGAGACAGGGTCTGTGTTGCCCAAGATGGAATTCAGTGTGGCTTCAAACTCCTGGGCTCAACTGATCTTCCCTCCTCAGCCTCCACACAGCACCAAGCCTGGCTAATTTCTTTATTTTTTACAGAGATAGACTTTTACTATATTGGCTATTGTGGGCTTAAACTCCTGGTCTCAAGTGATCCTGTTGCCTTGGCCTCCTAAGGGACTAGGACTATAGGTGTGAGTCTCTGTGCCCAGCCCAAATTACTCTTGATTCCCCCAAATATTAACTGCTAATAACATAATCTTGACAGGAAGCCTTACTGACAACATAAACAATCAATTAAACACATATTTTGTATGCTGTCTGTATTATATACTATAAGAACATCATAAGGAGGAAAAAATATATTTGCTATCCCTTAATTGGAAGTAGGTCACCATAAAGCTTTTTATCCTCTTCATCTTCACATTGAGTAGGGTGAGATGGGACTGCTCTTGCTGTCTCGGGGGTGTCAGAGGCCAAAGGGGAAAGGAGGTGGAAGGGGAGGCAGGCGAAGCAGGCACACTTGGTGTAACTTCACAGAAATACCTTGTGATTTCTGTCAGACTTTTTTTTTGACTTTTTAATTTTCTCTAAAAATGTTTCTATATGATACCAATTCTTCTTTCACCATTTACTTTCGTTTCAATGCCCATGTTATAGAAGAGTTCATGTCTTAAAAGTAGTCAAAAGCAGTCTGGAGTAATGGGCACCCTTCTTTGAGATTAACTAATGTGAATTTGTTTTCTGATGCTTTTTATTCTATGTCTTCTCCTGATTGTCTGGCACTGGTTTCGAAGTAGTCACTTCTCTCAAGTCATCTCCTATTAATACCTCTGGTGTGGTATTATGTTACGCAGTTCTAGTAATGCTATTAAAAAATACGTGAGGCTGAGTAATTTATAAAGAAAATAAGTTTAATTGGTTCATAGTTCTGCAGGCTGTACGGGAATCAAGGTGCTGGCATCTGCTCAGTTTCCAGTGAGGTCACAGCATGTCTATAATCATGGCAGAAGGCAAAGGGGAAGCCAGGGTATCACCAGGTGACAGCAGTAGCAAGAGAGAGAATGGGGAGATGCCAGACACATTGAAGCAATCAGATTTCATGTGAACTCAGAGCAAGAACTCATTCATCACCAGGAGGATGGCCCTAAGCCATTCATAAGGGATCTGACCCCATGATCCAATCATCTTCTACCAGGCTCCACCTCAAACACTGGGGATTGCATTTTATCAGAGATATGGAGGGAATAAATATCCAAACCATATCATCCTGCTTCTTCCCCACTAAATATCATATTCTTTTCACCTTTCAAATACAATCATCCCTTCTCAATAGTTCCCCAAAGCCTTAACTCATTTTAGCATCAAGTCCAAAGTTCTAAGTCCCATCTCTTTCCACCTATGAGCTTGGAAATAAAAACAAGTTATTTACTTGCAATATACAATGGTGATACAAATTGGCCAAAAGAAAGGAGCAATAGACCCCACACAAGTCTGAAACCTGCCAGGACAGTCATTAAATCTCAAAGCTCCAAAATAATCCACCTTGACTCCATGTTCCACATCCAAGACACACTAATGTGAGGGGTGGACTCCCAAGGCCTTGGCAGCTCCGTCCATGTGGGTTTGCTGGATGCAGCCCATGTGGCTGCTCTGATAGTTTGAAGTCCAGCACCTACAGGTTTTCCAGGCTGAGGATACAACCTGCTACTGTGTCTACCACACTTGAGTCTGGAGGGCAGTGGCCCTCTTCCCAGTAGGGAGGTGTCCTAGTGGGGAATCTGTATGGGGGCTCCAATTCCACATTTCCCATTGGCCTTAGTAAAATTTATCTGTGGGAGGCTTTTACCTGGGCACCAATGCTTTTCCATACATTCTCTGAAATCCAGGTGGTACCTTCCGAATCTTCTTCACTCTTGCATTCTGTGTGCCTACGGCCTTAACACAACAATGAAGCTGCCGATGCTATGGAATCTTGCACTCTCCAAAGTGACAGTCTGAGCTATACTTGGGGCCTTCTGAATCACAGCTGGAGCCAAGCAGCCAGGTTGTGAGGAGTAATATCCTCAGGTGGCACAATGCATTGGCACCCCAGACCTGAACCCCTGAAACTATTTTTTATTTCCTGCTAGCCTCTGGGCCTGTGATGAGAGGGGCGGTTTTCAAGATCTGTGAATTGCCTTTGGGGCCTTTTTAAAAATTGTCTTGTACAACTTGGTTCCCTTTTAATCATGCTAACCTCTTTAGCAAGTTGTTGCTCCACAGTCTACTTGAATTCCTCACCTGAAAATGCGTTTTTTTTTCTCTGCCACATTGCCCGTCTGCAAAATTTTCAAACTTTTATGCTCTGATTCCCTTTTAAGTACAAGTTCCAACTTTAAGTCATTACTTTGTACTTATATCTGACTACAGGCTATTTGAAGCAGCCATGCCACATCTTGAACACTTTTCTGCTTTGATTTTTTTTTCCAACAGATACCCTAAGGCATCATTAATTCCAAACTTCCACAGATTCCTAGAACATTAATGCAATGTAGCCAGTTCTTTGATAGGGCATAACACTGGGGATTTATTTGCCTTAGTTACCAATAATTTGCTCATTTCTATCTGAGACCTCATCAGCCTGACCTTCATTTTCCATATCTCTATCAGCATTTTGGTCACAATTAGGTAGACAATCTCTATGAAGTTCCGAACTTCTCCTCATTTTCCTGTCTTCTTCTGAGCTCTCTAAACTCTTCCAACCTCTGCCCATTACTCAGTTCCAAAGCCACTTCCACATCTTCGCATATCTTTATAGCAATGCTCTACTCCTCGGCATCAGTTTTCTGTATTAGGCTGTTATTGAATTGACATTAAAAAAAATACCTGAGGCTGGGTAATTTATGATATAAAGAGTTTTATTTGGCTCATCGTTCTGCAGGCTGTACAGGAAGCATGGTGCAGGTATCTTCTTGGCATCTGGTGATGCATCTGGCAGTTTAAAATCATGATGGAAGGCAGAAGGGGAGTTGGCATCTCACAAGGTGAGAACAGGAGCAAGAGAAAGAGGGAGGAGGTGCCATACACTTTTAAACAACCTGATATCATATGAAATCAGAGCAAAAAATCACTCATAACCAAGAGGATTGTGTTAAGTCACTCATGGTGGATCTGCCCCTATGATCAAATTACCTTCCACCCACGTCCCACCTCCAACACTAGTGATTGCATTCATTATAAGATTGAGAGGCAACAAATATTCAAACCGTATCAAGTGTCTATTAAGCTTTGAATTCCTCCAAGTTCTACATGATGAAAACCTTGCCCCCCCTCAACCTTTTTTTGCCAGTCTACAATGTCTTTCATAATCTCCATGATTGGCTCTGTCTTAAATCCTATAAAGTTATTAACATCTGGACAAAGTTTTTCCAGCAAGAATTTGGTGTCTCGGGTTTGATAGCTCCCAAGGCTTTTTCTATAACAGTAATTGCATCTTCAATGATGTAATCCTTTCAGACTTCCATGATGTTCTCTCTATTGGTATTGTTTTCTGTAGCATTATTTCCATAGAGAACCATGTCTAATGAGCCTTAATGTCCTAATGACTTTTTGATATGGAAACTGAATTACAGACATGGTTTGGGAAGCAAATAGACCATTTTGACACCTTTGGTGTTGAATTCTTGGGTTCTGGGTGGCAAGCGGTACTGTCCAATATCAAAAGAACTCTACAAGTCAGTACATTACTTGTGAGGTGCTTCCTAATTTCAGGGACAAAACACAGATGGAAGCAATCCAGAAAAAGGGTTCTTGTTATACAAACCTTCCTCTTGTACAATTGAGTGTATTTTCCCCTCAGCACTAAAGAATTAGCAGCTTTATAGATAAGGGTAGTCTTTATCAGAAATCCTACTGCATTTGCACAAAGCTGTTGAGTTAGCCTATCCCTTCCTGCCTTAAATCCTGGTGCTTCCTTCTCTTTCCTACTAATAAATATCGTTTGTGACCTTGATTTTTTTTCAGAAAGAGCATTTTAATCTACATTAAAAACCTATTTAGGCTATACATTCTCCTCAATAATTTTCATTTTCTTTTCTTTCTCTTTTTGAAGACAGAGTCTTGGTCTGTTGCCCAAGCTGGAGTGCAGTGTTGTTATCTTGGCTTACTGAAACCTCCACCTCCTGTGTTCAAGTGATTCTCCTGCCGCAGCCTCCTGAGTACTGAGATTACAGGCACATGCCACCACACCCAGCTTTGTGTGTGTGTGTGTGTTATTAGTAGAGATGAGGTTACACCACGTTGGTCAGGCAGCTGGGCTGGTCTCAAACTCCTGAGTCAGGTGATCCTCTCGCCTTGGCCCCCTAAAGACCTGGGATGACAGGTGTGAGCCACTGTGCCCAGCCCTCGGTGATTTTCTTGATGGTGTCTGGGAACTTGTCTGCTCTCACTGGATCAGCAGAAGCTGCTTCTCTTTTTATCTTGACACTTTTTAAGCCAAACCTCTTTCTAAAGTTATCAAACCCTCCTTTTCTGGAAGCTTTAGATCCTTCCCCTTCCCATATCTTTAGGTTGTCATATAATTACTTTTCTTTTTCTCAAATTATATGGGAGTCAATAGCTGTGCCTTTCTTGTAGCAGTACTGCAACCGAATAAAATCTGCATTGTCAATACAAGAAAAATAGATATTTTGCAAAATTATGAAGTTTTTGTGCTTCCTGCCTGTTAGCATAGGTGTAGCAATGGCTTCACAAATTTTATTTATCATGAAATAGTGGACAGCCTCAGCTGCATACTTCAATCTATGGTACATATCAAGCAATTCAACTTCCTTTTGTAATGTCATGATGTTTCTTTTTTTTTTTTTTTTTTGAGACTGAGTCATACTCTGTCACCCAGGCTGGAGTGCAGTGGCGTGATCTCAGCTCACTGCAAACTCTGCTTCCCGGGTTCAAGCAGTTCTCCTGCCTCAATCTCTGAATAGGTGGGATTACAGGAGCACACCACTATGCCCAGCTAATATTTGTATTTTTCGTAGAGATGGGGTTTCATCATGTTGACCAGCCTGGTCTTGAACTCTTTACCTCAGGTGATCTGCCTGCCTCGGCCTCCCTAAGTGCTGGGATTACCAGTGTGAGCCGTCACACCAGACCGATTTCTCTGCTTTTTGGAAGCCCTTTCAGCATCACTGGTGGCAGTGTATATGGGTCAGATAGTGTTATTCAAGGTTTATGAGATTGCACAAAACATTAAAATACTCAAGAACTCTAAGAGATCATTTTTAATGCAATATGCAACTTACTGGAGAGACAAACTGCTAACTGGTAGATGATTAGCATCAGAAGATGTTTTAACAGATACATACAAGACTTGAGCTCACGACAATAGCAACAGGAGGTAACTGAAATTATTAGAATAGTGAAGTATCTACTAAGTTAATTTTTTGCAATTATGATTTAATACTGCATCCTTACATTTGTTTACATTTGCCCCAACTGCAAATGGCACAATGTACGGTCTATGAGTTTTTGTGTATATGTTTTGATAAATTTTAATGTTTTATAATAGACATGTATACAGTTTATATGGTAGTAAATAATAAAATAGATTATTATTTTAATGTTTTATAATAGACACATATACAGGATTTATGGTAGTAAGTAATAAAATAGATTATTATCTACATATATCTCATGTATTTTTGACATAACTTTTTATTGATCTTTAAAATATTTATAGTCTATGTGATTCATCTGTGAAATTTTAAATTTTAAATATCACATAGTTTAAACATGTTTTTCAAAATATTTATTGAAAAAAATTGCATATAAGTGTACCCATCCAGGTCAAACCAATGTCATTCAACAGTCAACTGTACACGACAACTTTGTTTATTTCTGCTAGTAACTTACACTGCTCAATATATGCAAATTGCTTAACAAAATACTTGCCACAAAATAACATGTCATATGTTATTAAATTTATCAATCTTCAATTATTACATATATACATATATACCTATATACACTGAATTTTGCGTCTGTGGGTTTAAAATGGATGTATCAAGTTCCTTAAAGGAAGGGGCTCTTTCTTTTTTTCTCACAGTTGTAACCTGGTGTCAAGCAAAATAACTTGCATGTAGAAGACACTCTTTATGTCGTTAAAGATTGATAAGGATAAAACAAACAAGTGAGATAATATACTTTTGATAAAATCTGAGCAATGACAGAAAAAAAACAATTATTTGATTCTGATTTTATGTCTTATAAATACCCAAGGCAGAAATACCATTATATAATTAGAATAATATCTTAAATCTTCTTTTCGTGTCAAAATAAAATGAGAAATAAATAGAGGTTTGTACCGCATCTCTATGGTTCACTTACTTGTTAAATTTTATGACCTCATAGTTATTGTACCATGTCAATATTTTAGTAAATCTAGCAGAATACCTTGTAGAATACTTTATTCATAGTTAAAATAGGGTAGCAAAAAAGGTCTTTTATAATTAATGAGTTGAACTTCCAAACTTTTTTTATGTATGCTAGTATGTATATGAGAGAAATCATTACTATGGTTTACAAAAGACATTAAAGTCTTCCATGGAACACTATAATTCCCCTTTCAATCTTAAAATGTTCATAATAGCCCAAACGATTGAAATATCATATATCCTTTTGTAATAAATCCATACTGAATCAAGTCCTTAATTATTTTGAATAAACACTGTAGTTATTTGCCACTAGCCTCACTATGCTTCCTGAAGATAAATGGAGGCTAGCAAGTGGTTGAAATTGTTTGGCTCAGGAGTCTGAGGAACTATAAGCCTCTTCTATCCACAGTATGTTGTTTATCATCATAAAACCTTCTTAGTATTTAAGGCAAATGTCTACCTGTTAGTCATGTTTGTTTCATGTTATACACACTTCAGTTTTATTGCCCTATTTTGGCAGTTGGCTTGCTATAAGGCATAACACAGCAAAATCAGAATTTTGTATCTCATCTCTGCTTGGTTCTTGTCTAACACAAAATGGAACATTAAGCCAAAAGGGAAATTTAGCACAAGTATAGATTGATTACACCTGGACTTTCCTATAATGTGGATTCTGGAGAAATGAGTGCAGGCAGTTCAAGTTTGCTGAAATGTCCAAAGCTATCTCTTAGTTGGAATAGAAGTAGATAGATAAAAAAGGTCATTATGAAGATGGACTTTTCTATTTTATACATATTTCTTAAGGAATACATTTTTTTCCCCCAGGAAAAATGATGACTTGCGGCAGCAAGATACCTGCTGTAGTCTGTGCAATAAAACTACTGCTGTTTCTCTTCCAGAGAACTAATTCACTTCTAGACCAGGGCCAGGGATTAAGTTTAAAAAGCTAGATTGAAAGTTCATGTAATTTATTGATTCCAAAGAAGATGTGAAAAGAATGGTAAAGTTATCAAGCTTTGAAAGCTAGCTATGAGCAAAGACCTGTTAAGTATTCATACATGAATAAGGCATAGCCTTTTCCTTCCAGTAGGTGCATTCTGGTGAAGGAAACAAACCCTTTTATCACAGTTTGGGGCTAAGGTAACAAATGCTACTGGTCTGGTAAAGGCAATGGGCTAAGAAATCCAAGGATCATAAGATTAGTTTTGACTATATGCTTGGAAAATTTATGGGAAATGGGGATTAAGATTGACCTCAAAGGGTGAGTTCGGCTGGGTGTGGTGGCTCATGCCTGTAATCCCAGCACTTTGCGAGGCCGAGGCAGGCAGATTATGTCGGGAATTAAAAAAAGCTAAAAAGTAACATATAAAGCCATTTAGTGTGAACTTAGTCCTTCACTACTATGCAACTGAACTTAGTCCTTCACTATTATGGCAGATTTTACCACTGTTATTACACTGGTTCAGCATGATTTATGATGCATTTTGCTTTGAATATTTTGACTGTTGTAGTCATTGTTGGTTAGCCTAGCTTAGACATTACAGTGACTTTTTGGTCCATACAATTGAGGAAGTCAAGATTCTGGTTATTAGCCCTTTGTCAAATGGGTAGTTTGCAAAATCAAGATGAATATAAGCAATCAGACTGGATTCATCAGTGTTCTTCCTGTGTTGCTCTGAGGTACCCTTCATGTGAATTTCGTCTTCAGACTGACATCTATAACACTACAGCTCTCCTAGGTCATGTGTTTTCACATTAACTTTCCAAGAAAAAGGGGAGGGAAGCTTCTAAAGCATGTTACAAAAGAAAGAAGGCAAGACCCGCAGTAAACCATCTATCAGAGTCTAGCATACTAATTTATGTAATTACAAGATTAACAAGCACTGACTGGTTTAGGTCTCTCTCTGCCTAAATGAATCTCTAGCAAGAAAGTAACATCATTTACACTGGCTAGCTGAGTGGCATTCAAACTAATTTGATAAGAAATCTTATTAAGCAAAAACAACTATATACATCATAAACAATTAGGCACACATGTACACACCACAAACATATGCTGCTAAAATTATTTTTTCAGATAACAAAATTTTCACATTCTAATTTATTTAAATGCTGGTTATAACCCTATAAATTGATTTCATAAAGCGCAAATAAGTCACAACTTCTGTTTGTAAAATTATGGATTATCCACTGAGTACCTTACCTCACTGCATTATGATATATAACATAATAGAGTGATAAAATAATAGAGAAACAAGCAAGTATGCAGCAACAGACTCCAAATACCAGAAAATCCTAAACATATACATCTTTGTTTACTGATTCTAGGAACTCACAAAATCCCAGACAATTCACAAACCATGAAATTCATGTTGTGTTTTTCTGTCACAAGAAGGGATAAAAGACTTTGATAGGGAAACAACCTGATGGGTTATTTTAATTCATTATCCACTATTTATAGAAATATTAATGGTGAAATACCTGTTAGAAAGTACATGACAAATTACATATGTATCAAATGCTGTAATCAGGTTATATTATGCTTTAGAATTACAATATTAAACATAAGAAGAATTTGCCATCCACCTTAAAATGTAGTATTATTTCTTTTTTTAATAATACTTTTAGAATTAGGGTACATGTGCAGATAGTGCAGGTTTGTTACATAGGTATACACGTGCCATGGTGATTTGCTGCATCCATCCCCCCATCATCTACATTAGATATTTTTCCTAATGTTAGCCCTCCTCAATCCCCCCACCACCTGCTATCCCTCTGATAGCCTCCCTATCCCCTGACAGGCCCTGATGTGTGATGTTTCCCTCCTTGTGTCCATGTGCTCTCATTGTTCAACATCCACTTATGAGTGAGAACAGTCAGTGTTTGGTTTTCTGTTCTTG
Organism: Plecturocebus donacophilus; assembly: GCA_004027715.1. Taxonomy (NCBI): domain Eukaryota; kingdom Metazoa; phylum Chordata; class Mammalia; order Primates; family Pitheciidae; genus Plecturocebus; species Plecturocebus donacophilus. The sequence goes on along the minus strand of PVKP010037611.1, from coordinate 4,328 downwards.
TGTCAGTTTGCTGAGAATGATGGTTTCCAGGTTCATCTATGTCCCTGCAAAGGACATGAACTCATCCTTTTTTATGGTTGCATAGTATTTCATGTTATATATGTGCTACATTTTCTTTATCCAGTCTATCACTGATGGGCATTTGGGTTGGTTCCAAGTCTTTGCTATTGTGAACACTGCCACAATAAACATATGTGTGCATGTGTCCTAATAATTGAATGCTTTATAATCCTTTGGGTATATACCAATTAATTGGATTGCTGGGTCAAATAGTATTTCTAGTTCTAGATCCCTGAGGAATCACCATACTGTCTTCCATAAGGTTGAACTAATTTACACTCCCATCAACAGTGTAAAAGCATTCCTATTTCCACATCCTCTACAGCATCTGTTGTCTCTTGATAGTTAATGATTGCCATTCTAACTGTCATGAGATGGTATCTCAATGTAGTTTTGATTTGCATTTCTCTAATGACCAGTGACAATGAGCATGTTTCTTGCCTAAATAAATGTCTTCTTTTGAGAAGTGTCTGTTCATATCCTTCACCTGCGTTTGGATAGGGTTGTTTGATTTTTGCTTGTAAATTTGTTTAAGTCCTTTGTAGATTCAGGTTATTAGCCCTTTGTTAGATGAGTAGATTGCAAAAATTTTTCCCATTCTTTTGGTTGTCAATTCACTAATGATAGTTTCTTTTGCTGTGCAGAAGCTCTTATGTGTAATTAGATCCCATTTGTCTATTTTGGCTTTTGTTCCCATTGCTTTTGGTGTTCAAGTCATGAAGACCTTGCCTATGCCTATGTCCTGAATGGTATTGCCTAGGTTTTCTCCTGTTGTTTTTATGGTGTTAGGTCTTATGTTTAAATCTTTAATCCATCATGAGTTAATTTTTCTATAAGGTTTAAGGATTCAGTTTCATCTTTCTGCATATGGCTAGCCAATTATCCCAACACCATTTATTAAATAGAATTCTTTCCCCATTGCTCGCGTTGGTTAAGTTTGTCAAAGATCTGATGGTTGTAGATGGGTTGTGTTACTTCTGAGGCCTCTGTTGTGTTCCATTGGTCTATATCTCTGTTTTGGTACTAGTATCATGCTATTTTGATTACAATAGCTTTGTAATACAGTTTGAAGTAAGGTAGCATAATGCTTCCAGCTTTGTTTTCTTTTGTTTGTTTGTTTTTTTGCTTAGGATTGTCTTGGCTATGTGTGCTCTCTTTTGGTTCTATGTGAAGTTTAAGGTTTTTTTTTTTCCCCAATTCTGTGAAGAAAGTCAATGTAGCTTGATGGAGATGGCACTGCATCTATAAATTACTTTGGGCAGTATGGCCGTTTTCACCATATTGGTTCTTCCTAACCATGAGCGTGGCATATTTTTTCCATCTATTTGTGTCCTCTCTTATTTCGTTGAGCAGTGATTTGTAGTTCTCCTTGAAGCGGTGCTTCACAACCCTTGTTAGTTGTATTCCTAGGTATCTTATTCTCTTCGTTGCGAGAGTGAATTGGAGTTCACTCATGATTTGGCTCTCTGTTTGTTGGTTATTGTTGTATAGGAATGCTTGTGATTTTTGCACAGTGATTTTATATCCTGACACTTTGCTGAAGTTTTTTACCAGCTTAAGGAGATTTGGGGTGGAGATGATGTGGTCTTCTACATATACAATCATGTTATCTGCAAATAGAGACAAGTTGACTTCCTGTTTTCCTAATTGAATACCCTTTATTTCTTTTTCTTGCCTGATTGTCCTAGCCAGAACTTCCAATACTGTGTTGAATAGGAGTGGTGAGAGGGCCTCCTTGTCTTGTGCCAGTTTTCAAATAGAGTGCTTCCAGTTTTCTCCAATTCAGCATGATATTCACTGTGGGTTTTTCACAAAGAGCTTTTATTATATTTTGAGATATATTCCACTGATACCTAGTTTATTGCGAGTTTTTAGCATAAAGGGCTGTTGAATTTTTCAGAGGCCATCTCTACATCTATTGAGATAATCATGTGGTTTTTGTCTTTCATTCTGTTAATGTGATGGATTATGTTTATAGATTTGTGTTTGTTGAATCAGCCTTGCATTCCCAGGATGAAGCCAACTTGATCAAGATGAATAAGCTTTTCGATGTGCTGTTGGATTTGGTTTGCCAGTATCTTGTTGAGGGTATTTGCATCAATGTTCATCACGGATATTGGCCTGAAATTTTCTTTTTTAGTGGTGTCTCTCGCAGGTGTTTGTATTAATTAAAAGACACAGACTGGCAAATTGGATAGAGTGAAGACTCATCACTGTGCTGTATTCAGGAGACTCATGTCATGTGCAAAGATACACATAGACTCAATAAAGGGATGGAGAAAATTTACCAAGCAGATATAGAGCAAAAAAAGCAGTGTTGCAATACTAGTCTCTGGTAAAACAAATTTTAAACCAAGAAAGATCAAATGGGACAAAAAAGGGCATTACATAATGGTAAAGGGATCAATGCAACAAGAAGAGCTAACTATTCTAAATATATATGCACACAATATAGGAGCATCCAGATACACAAAGCAAGTTCTTAATGACCTAAAAAGAGACTGTCTCCCACACAATAATAGTGTAATAACACTCTACTGTCAATATTAGACCTATCAATGAGACAGAAAATTAACAAGGAAATACAAGACTTGAACTCAGATCTGGACCAAGCAGACCTCATAGACATCTACAGAACTCTCCACCACAAATCCATAGAATATACATTCTTCTCAGTACCACATCACACTTATTCTAAAATTGACCGCATAATTCGAAGTAAATCACTCCTCAGCAAATGCAATATAATGGTAATCATAACAGTCTCTCAGACCACAGTGCAATCAAATTAGAACTGAGGATTAGGAAACTCACTGAAAACTGCACAACTACATGGAAACTGAACAACTTGCTCCCAAATGACTACTGAATAAATAATGAAATACAGGCAGAAATAAAGATGATCTTCAAAACCAGTAAGAATGAAGACACAATGTACCAGAATGTCTGGGACACATTTAAAGCAGTGTCTAGAGGGAAATTTATAGCACTAAATACTCACATGAGAAGCAAGGAAAGATCTAAAATCCACACCCTAACATCACTATTAAAAGAACTAGAAGAGCAAGATCCAAACAAACTGAAAAGCTAGCAGAAGACAAGAAATAACTAAGATCAGAGCAGAACTGAAGGAGACAGAGACACAAAAATCCCTTCAAAAATCAATAAATCCAGAAGCTAGTTTTTTGAAAAGATCAACAAAATAGACCACAAGCCAGACTAATAAAAAAGAAGAAGAGAATCAAATAGATGCAATAAAAAATGATAAAGGGGATATCACCACCAATTCCATAGAAATACAGACTACCGTCAGAGATTACTACAAACACCTCTATGCACATAAACTGATAAATCAAGAAGAAATGGTTATATTACTGGAAAGTTACACTCTCTAAAGACTAAACTAGGAAAACGTTGAATCCCTGAATAGACCAATATCAAGGTTTGAAGTTGAGGAAGCAATTAATAGCCTACCAACCAAAAAAAGTCTAGGTCAGATGGGTTCACAGCCAAATTCTACCAGAGGTACAAAGAGGAGCTGGTACCATTCCTTCTGAAACTATTCCAAACTGCAAAAAGAGGGAATCCTCTCTAATTCATTTTATGACACCAATATCATCCTGATACCAAAATTTAGTATTATTTCTTTGGAATTTTATTGCTTTTCTTAAGTGTAGTAACAGCGGGATTAATAAAGAGTATGGAAACTGTAATGAATGCTTATTTATTGCTTCTGAAGCTTTTGAATCCTTTGGATAAATACCAAGAAGCATGACTGCTGGACTGAAAGATAAGTGTGTACTTAGTTTTGTTAGAAACTACAAAACTATCCTCCAAAATGGCTGTACAATTTTGCACTTCCACAGACATAAATGAAGGTTTCTGTTGTTCAAAGTACTAGTCTTCTCACACTGCTATAAAGAACTACCTGAGGCTGGGTAATTTATGAAGAAAACAGGTTTAATTGATTCACAATTCTGCAGGATATACAGTAAGCCTGACTGGGAAGTCTGAGGAAATTTAAAATCATGGTGAAAGGTGAAGGGGAAGCAAGCACATCTAGTCTTTACCATGGTAGAACAGGAGAGAGAGAGGAGGTACTACATACTTTTAAACAACCAGATCTCATGAGAACTCTTATAATAAGACAACACTAAGGGAATAAGTGCTAATCCATTAAAAACCACCCCATGATCCAATCACCTCCCACCAGGCTCCACCTCCAACACCTGGAATCAGAATCACATTTCTTTTTTTTTTTTTTTTTT
>PVKP010037610.1:0-21509 GCA_004027715.1 Plecturocebus donacophilus | reverse complement strand
TATCTGAACCAGGAGCCAGTTCCACAGACCTTGGCAGTAATGGGTTTAGTGGGAGCCTGTCTGATTCGTCACTGCTGATAGTGATTCTGAGAGGGTGAGCTCATGTAGAGCATGAAAGCAGTCAAAATCCTGGGGCTTAAGCCCAAGGTGGGAGATGGGGAGGGCCTGGAAAGGGGCCCCACGGACCCCATGCACGTCCCCATTCTGAGGAGACCGCTGGGTTTCCAAGCTCTTAACTATGCCCTTTCCCACCGGCTCCCCCCACACCCCCCGCCAGTGACTACAGCGAGCTGTCTCCAGCTTCCTCTGGTTCACAGGAGCCCTGCCTGGGCCCTTGTTTAGTGGGAAACGCTGTCTCCTGGCCCGCGTCTACTGCTATGTCAGCCTGGTGCCTCCCACTGGAAGCGTGGGAACACTCACCTGTACATCCGACCCATTGACTGGGTCTGCTTATTCAGGGACCGTGGGCCATATGGCATGGGGGAGCTGGGGGCAGGGAGAGGAAAGAAGGTTTTTGCAGCAAAACCAGCAGATTCACAAGCTCTGGCCCAGGTGTTAGGAGTCCATTCACGTCTGTGCAGTGAAGCTGAATAGATAATTAACGACGGACCTGATGTGCTCAGAGCAAAACAGAATCTGCTGGGGGGCTGCGCTGAGCTTCAAACGCCCCAGGCCGACAGCAGAGCAGCGGGTGCCTACGCCCTGATTCAGCAATTTTGGAAGCCTCATCAGATCAATAATTCATCATACACCACCATCTAAGTTAGAGGGCTCACAAGAAAAGAACTGGGCCCTCTAATCTGGTGTTTCCTCCTCTCTCACACCACCAAGCAGAGCTGCGAGCTTCCCTTCGATAAAGCTGCCTGCCTGCCCCGCAGAGGGAGGAGGGGGCCCACAGCTGGAACACATCCCTCTCCTGCTCAGCCAGGCAGGACTTGCAATCCTGTCCACATGGTCCATTTGGCCCGAGCAGTATATGTGCATATGTGTGCGTTCATGTGTGTGTGCGCACATATGTGAAAATGGGTAAGCCAGATACTATGTCATGATCACCAAATGCTACATTTACGTAGTGACATGATCTTGTCTGCATAGAATATCACCCCTGAGAGTGTAGCAGGGCTGCCCCAACCTGATTTTGTAGATGGGAAATTAAGGCTCAGAGAGAAGCGTCTTCCCTGACCCTGATCAGTGCTGAGGTGGGCCCATCTGTAGTCAGCCATCCTGTGCCCCATTTCTGGCTCTGTCCCTCATGCCTTTACCATTGGAGCAACTTATCTGAGCCTCCATCTTTTTATTCATCTAGCATATTGGGTCATAGTGAAAACGGTTCTTTCACTGGTTCTTGAGTGACCTTATGTCATGCACCAGTAATGATACAGCCTGGCACCCAGGGAGGTTACAGTGCACTCAGGAGACACATGGAAATTTCCCGGCAGCTCATCCTGCATCTTCCTCACCAAGAGCCAGGGCCTGGGGAAGTGCTCTGCTGCCCTGACTCTGTGGGCCCACAGCCCCCTTCTGCAGGAGCCTGGCTTGCCTGGTTTTAGGGAAGCTTCTAGGCTCAGAGAAGTCTGTGTTCTTTCAAAGTAGCTACCAGGCAGCACCCATTCTGCAGGGCTAAGGAGCAGGAGCCAGGAGGGGCCACGCCTACCATGCCTTTGGGCTGTCAGTGGGGCACAGAGCTGGAGCTCCCACCTGCGGAATGCAACAAGAACCGGAGGAAGCTGACACTAGGGAGCCCCCAGGCAGTGACTCTGTGTCCAGACACAGTCTGGGCTCACTTCCTCAGGCCACAGTGTTCACAGCCCTGTCTGTCATCCACTCCGATACCCACAGCAGGGGACATCCAGGCTCACCACCAGGTTTCACAAAATAGGGTCCCAGGACCTCAAGTCAGAGGTGCAGCTACACACCCCAGATCCACGGCAGCAGCGCCCACAGGGTTGGTGCTGAGGATAGCTGCTCTTTAATGTGTCCCCCCCACGTGCCCAGACCCTGGAGGCCAGTTGCCTGTATTTGAGTCCCACATCTACTGCTTTCTATGGCTGTGACCTTGAACACATTACCCAACTTCTTTGTTCCTGGGTTTCCTCATATTGTAAAAAGGTATATGGCAGATGTGCAGACTGAGAGTTAATATCGTTCAAGTGCTTAGAACAGAGTCTTGAACAAAGAGTATTACACACATGTTTGTCAGAAAAGTCGATCTAGCCTGACAGAGCCTGTCTGCGTTTGTGTCTTCCTTCGTGCATCTTATTCCACAGGCCTGAGTTCCAACGCCCCGAAACGGGAGGAGCCGCTGAGAGCCAGAACAGCCCGGGGAGCTTCCTGTACATCCTTCCCCAAGCAGGGGGTACACAGAGCCTCCAAGACACGAGCGTGTGGCTCTGCCACATCCAGGTAAACATGCCTGTGGGTTTGCCCAGCTCCCAAGCTGCTTTCTAACCCTGCCAGGACTTCACAGTGGCTGTGTTGAGGGACCTTTCCTGATATACCTGAAATCAGAGACACACAACAGACCCCTCCAGCCCAGTCAAACTGTATCTTCCACAATTTTGTAGAAAAACACCCTTCATTCTGAGGTAGGAGACCAGTAGGTCTTGTTTTCTGCTCACAGCCCTGCTGACCAAAACAGGATCTGGTCCAGATGGGATGAAGTGAAAGAACAAAAAGTGGCAGAAACCAGCAGAGGAGACGAAAGTGATCCCTGGTTGCCTCGTTGCTCGTTGGCGCAAGACACAGCCGCACCGAGACAGCTGACAAATGCCAGGGCAAGGAACCAGAACTTACCACGCCTTTCCTAGAACGCTCTAAATAAGCAGCCCCTCAGTTTGCATCAACCAGCCCCTTAATTTGCATGTGATTGAAAGTGGATTTTAGTGGGTATAAACACAGTTGCCAACAGCCCATACGTCTCCAACTCTGCTTACACTGCCTATGAGTCAGCCCTGCCCTGGCAGGAGTGTACTGTTCAATAAGACTGCTGTCTAACACACCACCTCACCTTTCATTCTTTCCGAGAAGCCTCCGGGGCTTGCCTGTCCTGTGTCAATTCTGTCTTAGGTTGGGTTCTATAGTGCATCCCTGGAGGGAGGATCCCCATGAACGTGATTGCTATGGACTTAATTGTGTCCCCTCCCCAGATTCCTATGTTGAGGCCCTAAGCCCAATGTGATGGCATTTGAAGGTAGAGCCTTTGGGAGACAATTAGGTTTAGATGAGCTCATGAGGGTGGAGTCCTCATGGTGGGATTAGTGCCCTAATAAGAAGAGATACCAGGGAGCTTGGTCTCTCTCTCCATCCCATGTGAGAACATGGCAGGAAGGTGGCCTTCTGCAAGCTAGCGAGAGAGCCATCACTAGAACCCAATTATGCTGGAACCCTGACCTCGGACTTCCAGCCTGCAGAAACATGAGACAAGAGATGTCTGTTATTGAAGCCACGAGGCAGGGTATGGTACTTTATTATGGCAGCCTTAGCTGACTAACACAGTGATTTAGGAGGAAGTGTCCCCAAATCAAGCATGGAGCACAGTGGGGATGCAGGACCAACAGCCGTGCACGGGACGAGGGGAGCCCTCCTTACCTGACTCAGTGTCTCAGCCATCCTTCCTTCCACCAGGGCCAGGAGTTGTCTGTGCACCGTGGAATCTGGGTAAGCCTGCAAGCAAACCAGTGGAGTTTAATACATGGAGCCCTTGTCCCGATCCCTGTGTGCCACTGATCCCAGCACAGAGGAGCACACTCAGTGCAGTTCTCTTGGAGGTAAAGAGCCAGGCTCAGGGCAGTTTGCTCAGATTTCCTCTCTTTGTGTTGGGGTGAGAGGGAGACCCCGCAAGCTCTCATAGCTAGACCTTCCATGCCTGGGCTGAAACACACCTTTAGTGAGGAAGGAACCTGAACGAGCCTGGCCAGCAGGGTTGTCCTGTTGACAGCCTCAGTCATGCCTTGTGCCCACTCAGCTACACTGCCCATCCTCGCTCATTTTGGCTTCTCTCCCTCTGAGTCTTGCCCACTGTTCTCCATGGCGAGCTGCCGGCAGTCACCTGCTCATCTGGCCCGTGTCTATGCCTCTGGGTCTCTGTGCCATCTAGGGCAGCGGCAGGAAACAGGCTTGGCACCTGCAGGGAGGAGCGGCTACCTGGGGGCCCACCAATCCCACAGCTAAATCACGTAAGTTGGGCCGGCCTGGAAGCAAGCCCAGCACATGAAGCCTCACTGTCAGGGTCACGCAGGGGCAAGGCCAAGATCAATGCGAGACTGATCACCAAGGGAAGATTTCAGAGGGGATCTCACCCAGCTGAGACCAGGGAGTTCTCAGGAGGAGGAGGATGTGGGGCCATGGGACAGAAGGGAATTCCAATCAGAAGAAACAGCACAGGCCCTGAGCAGGGAGGGAACTTGGAGTGTTCTGTGGCTGGACCCCAAAGAGGTGGGGCAGTGGGAGGGTTGGGGAGGTGGGAGACTCAAAGCAAGCTGAGGCCATATGTAAGCAAAGGCCACATGGGCTGCACAGGACCTTAAGGTCATAAGGGTGAAGACTTTATCCCAGGTGCAATGACAAGTCATCAGAAAGTATTAAATTGGAGAGTGATATGATATGATTTGTCATGTCATGACAATTTTGTATGTCCATGAGGCTATATATACACATACATATATATACATGTACATATACATATATACATACTCATGCCTACGTACATGCTAATATACACAGACATATGCATTTACATGTATATGTGTAAAATATGGCCGAGAGAGCACCATCTCTCCTCTCCGGGCTTCTGTGGACTTAGCCACTGGTTTCACTCTGTCTCCAGGGCCTACGACTCCTCAAAGATACTTCAGCCAGAGTATTTGAATTTTATTTTCATTATGTACAAATTATTCAATAATAATATTGAATATTATTTGTATAATATAGTAGAAAGTGGTTTACATGTTTTTTAGTCTCCCACACCAACATATTAATTTGGGATACCATGTTAATTTGCTTTTATGAAACTTGAATGAAGCTTTTTGTCCCGTGTTTCTTTAATCAAAGAGAATCCTAATATTGTAAACTGAGCTATTCAAAAACCATTAATATTTGAAACTGCTTGTTTGTGTATATCAAAATTTTCTTGATACTTTAAAAACCAGTTTATAATAATATAATGCAATGAATTAGGTGCTAAGTTAACATAAATTTGCAAACTATATCCATAACATTCAACTTCCCTTTGTTTACATCGGAATCATTATTTTTATTGGCTATTTTGGTAATAGATATGTGCTATAAATGTCAATGCATACAAAATTAGTACTTAGATGTTTTATATATAATGGAGTTGTTTGTATGATCTCATTTGAAAAGAAGAATTCTGCTGCAAAACATATTTAGAAAAAAAATGTTTAGATGATCTCTAAGACCTCCTTAGCTCAGAATGTCTATATGTCTGTGACAAAGCGCAGCAGAAAACTCAGCCTGTGATTGAGGTCTTAGCAACTCAACAGCAAAAGGAATTTGCCAGGGGCTGAAAAGCCCTTAAGCCCTCAAGTCACAGGATAAATGTGCCTGAACTACCTCCAGGCCCTCTTCCACATCCACTTCTCCTTCAGTTTGTTTGGATGTTGGCACATTTTTTTTTTATCACCTCTTCCCTTCCACATTTCCAATTTTCAGGGCTTTCCACAAATTTTAGACAGAACAATAAGGTAATTTTTTTCACAATAACACCTACATCTGTACTTACGGGAGTAGAATATATGTTTTTCACACCTCTTGGCTCAAAGAGCTCTCCATAACCCTTAAATTAAAGAAAGATGAAATATTTACTGATTTCAAATAAATTACCAAAGGATGCAAATATATAACTAGAAATTATTGCAGTCATATTGTTTTTCATTTTTCTACTAAAGATATAGTAATTCTAATGAATGAAGATATTCATAGCAGAAATCGATGAACAAGTTTTACAGTTGCTTTGTGAAGAAGGAACATGAGAATATTAGATTTGCAAGCTCTATCTTCAGTCCACGAACACCCAGGAAGATTTCCTTTGTGCCATGGCTATGCCCTGAATACAAGCAAATGACACACATCTACTCCTAGGACCCAGGCTCAGTTACACAGCTCTCAGGGCTCAGTGCAAGATGAAAGTGTGAGGCCCTTTGTTCAAAAATTAAGAATTTCAAGATGGTGACAGTAGAACATTAAACCAAGCAGGGGTTCTTTAGAGCTGGAGACCCTGTGCCATGGTATGGGTTCCATGTCCAAGTAGCTAGCCCCACCAGGACCAGAGGGGCCAGCTGCATGGACATGGAACCCAACGTTCAGTGACGGATCTGTGGCATTGTCTTTGTGCAAAGAAGAACAGCATGTTTTCATCTTTACTCAGATGCTGTCTGTGTACAGGTATGAAATTATAGAGATCTTGAATTTATTTTAGAAGCTTTCCCTCTTAAAAATTGCATTTAATTCCATGGCTCTTTAGACCTTGAATATCTTTTTTAATTCTATACTGGAAAAGTAAATTGTTGTTAAACAATGGCTGGTTAAACTGGGGAGGTCCAAATAACATTTGCAATTGAGACCTGTACTCACAATGTAGTGCCAAAGTTCATTTTCTGGTTTGATCGTGGAGTAGAGTTACATAAGATGATATCCTCAGGGGACCCCCAAGAACTCTCCACACTATTTTTGCAACTTCTAGCTAGTCTAAAATTATTTCGGAAAACAATCATTTCACAAAGCAAAGCAACAGTCCTAGAATTTGTATGTAGAGTGTATGAAGACACCACGCAGAGGGGAAGTCAGGTCTCCCTTTGGCTGGAAGCATGTAGTCACTAGGCTGGAATTTGGTCAGGGTCAAAGTCCTGTGCTCTTAACTGTATAGATGATCTCTGGTGCCCTTAGAAGGACACGAGAAAATGTGTCTATTTGTGGATGTTCTAAAAAGTGTCGTCTTTGATCAGGACCATCCAACAACTCTACAAACAACAGCCACTGCCAATAATAATAACACCTAGTTCTACAGATGGAAATAGAATTGTGTGGGAAAAGCCCAACTTCTCCGATTTTCATTGACTATGTGTCTTTTTCTGAAAGTATCACAGAATCTTCTAGAAGGGCCCTCTCTCAAGGGAACCAACTGTCAGTCACTAGTGAGATGGCCGCAGCAGCGAGCAACCTTCTGGAACTCACCCAACTCCCCAGAGCAGAGCATGCCTGGGCTGGCCCACTCAATGCAGACAGAAGCACTTCCTGGAGATCCTAGGGGGAAAATGCTGAATTTCTCAAAAGAGAATGCATTTCTCTCCAGCTGGAAACAAGGTGGGCATGTGTGAGCTCCCACCCCTTCCCCTTGCTCATATACTCATAGGCAAACACAAATTAATACAATGAGAGGTAGGACAAGCAGGAGTGGAAGAGGAAGATGAAAAGAGGCAGGGAATGAAAGGGCAGGCACGATGGAACCGCCTGGCAGGAGGAGGAGGAAGCGCGAAGACGCTGATGTTCTTTCCACGACACGGACACCTGAAAACTGCACAGACACCAGGACGAGGTCTAGAAGGCGACACTCACAGGTGAAACTGTTTAGCTGTAGAGATAGGATTGTGGGCATTTTCTGCTTTGGGTTTCTGTTATTTTAATAGTGACCCTTCAATAATGAAGTTAAATTTCAAAGAAAATAAAGCAATCAATGGACCTTGACAGTGGTCTCATTGAAGATATTTCATGCTATGCAGCAGATTTTAAAATACTGGGTTACGCCATAAATCATAAGTGATGGCTTAACTTACAGGAAGTACGTGAATGGAAGTTTGCTTAAGCAGTCACCACAGATGCACTTACTAGAATATTCACAGGACACTGAAGGGAACCCAAAGATACACCAAAACCTAGAAGGTGGAGGCCTTGGTCTCCTCCCCTGTAAAACAGGGAAGCAAGATTGCCCCCACCACACACACACCCCTATGGGTTCTGGTGAAAATTCAGTGAGTTGATGCATGCAAAGTGCCCAGTGTGTCCCTCAGGGCAAGGTCTAGGCCTCTAGAAGCTGACTGGCTCAGAGGAAGGAGACAGAAGGCTCCCACCAGCCCAGGAGGCAAGTTTGTAAAAACTGGAAAAGGTAACCCTTCCCCCAGAAGCAGGGATTAGCGGTCAGAATGCACAGCGAACCCAGCCCTGCTCACTGCCCTAACCAGGCACATGCTCATTTATGGCCGCCCTGGATCAACTTTCTGTTTTCAAAGTAGGAGACATCTATGACTTATAGAAGGGAAGATTTAGCTACTTGGGAAACAATTTTAAATAATACTTATTTGCATGGTGGGAAAATTATTCCCTTTCTAATTCCATTTCCACATCCTAATGACATCTAGGAAGAGGTGTCACTCTGGTGCTGGTCTGGCTTCCATGCTCTGCCTTCCTTTAGAGGGGCCCCGGGCCTTTGGCAGTGACATCATCCACCCAGGCATTGTGCCCTAATTCTTTCGCGTCTATTTTCACACTTGCCTGCTCTTTATATAAGTAAAACTGTATTTTTATTTACCATTGAAATATAAAACTTCCTACTTAAATAAATGTACTTAATGTGGACACAAGCCCATTTTAAGAAAAAAGTGTTTTAAGAAATATACTAGTCCAAGTGGCAGATGCATACGACAAAAAAATCACCATATGGCACTGGACACGGTGATATTTGGAAGCACTGGGTCATCTGATGCCATAGCAAAGATGAAGGAACTTGGCCAATGAAAGGCAAGAGTGCGTTACGCTAAGGGAACCACGGGGCTTTGCAAGTCAGGGCTGGGTCACTGACTTGCAGAAGGACCTCCCGGATGTGGCAGTGAGGAGAGCATCCCAGGTGTTCCTTGTCAGGGAAACAGGAAAGTCATTTCTCTGTTTGAAATCCAGAAGCAAGTAAGGGGCATGTTACCTTAGCTCCCTGCCTGGCTCCCGCTGCAGCCATGCAGATCAGCAGAGCCGGCCTCTGGCCTTCAACATCTGACCGTGTCTATAGAACACAGAGGAAGAAATATGACAGGGGCTGAAACCACAGACTGCAGAAATAAAAACAGAAGGAAAGGAATGACATTTTCTCCAAAACACATTGTATCTATGCCATCACAGAAGAAGTCCAGACTGTAAAAAATACACCTATCCTATAAATCTGGATGACTTATGTGGGTAAAGAATGTTATTTTTCTTTGTCTTTTGTAATTGTTCGCTGGGAGGTTGAGCTTCTCATGGTTCAGTGTTCCATGTAAACTGATGGTGAAAGACTTGTTTCAGGAGCCCTCAGAATCTCAAAGCTCAAATTTTTCTAGAGCTCATGGTGGTGGCTCTTGGGGTCACCACCGTCGCATGGTATTCTGTGCATTGTCCCATTTGTTTATCATCCAACATATATGTTCACTGAGGGACTCATGTTGATGGCTGCTGGATTTCTGTTGGCCAATGGCTCATTAGCTTCCTGACATGCAGGAAGGCATCTATGCAGTGCCACAGGTCATCACCATCAGATGGCATCCTTACAGTTTAGCAGCAGAATGTGACAACGTGTGTGCAGCTAGTGGTGATGTCTTAGATGGAGTCTTCCCAAGAGCACAGAATGTCCCTGGTGAGTGGATGTGCAGTGTAAGCTGGTATATTTGTGTAAGATGGATAGAGGTAAGTGCACCTAGAGATGGTTTTATTTACCAAGGTTACAAAGACATAATCAGTAATTATTGCTAATAATGCTAATATTGGCAGTCACCCTTTATTGCATGCCCATGAGTGCCAAAACTTTTACATGTATTATTTGATTAAAGTGTCCAATAAACCTAACAGAGAGAAGATTATCAAGCTCACTTTATATATGAAAGCCAGAATCCGTTAGATTATGTAACTGATCAATCACAGATTTGGAATCTGGGGATCCCAGGTCTGTTGCATCCCAATTCTCAGAGCCCTAAGAAACTGAAGCAGGAATGGAGATGTGCCTTTGGCTGTGAGTGGAAAACAAGAGGAAGATTTGTTGGAAAGAGAAGAGAACAGAGCCCCTTGCCCTGGGTGAGGCTCTCTTGTCCCTCTGGCATAGCTGGTCTTTGACCAGTGCCACCATGCCATTAAATCCCATCCAACCCTCCTGGTCTTAGCATCACACGGACCAAGGTTCCTTTCCATGCACACTGCTTCCATAGCTGCTTTCTCTTTTCCAAAAGCCAGTCACAAAGCTGCTGGGCAAGAGGGGTAACCAGGGCATCCCCTCTGTCCCTTTCATCTCAGCTACAACCTGAACCAGTGCTCGGGTAGTGCGCCATTCCTGACAGTCTCCCCCAAGCTCTCAGCAGCCCTCACTCCCTCCCACCTGGAAGGAGGTTGAGGTACAGCCTCTGAGCCTGGGAACCATTTCTGTTTCCCTTCATGGTTGAGCCTCTGAGCCAGTGGAACTGTCCAAGGCAAGAAATTCTACAGTTACACAAAGACTGCTGTTTGTCCAGATGGTTTTCTTCTTAAAATTACACAACAAATCAAGTTTGCTGCTGCTCTCACATTTGGGATGGGGGGATTACTTCCAGGGGACTTCACAATCTGGAGAGTTTGGACCTTGCTCCTGCTTCCTCACCCACACCCAGGAAGGGCTCACAGGAGGGTGCACAGGCACACACCTATCAGAGGGGCCTAAGCAGCTGCTCCCTTCCCTCCTTCACACCACAGGGAAGATAAAATGCAAAGAACCCTGGGAGCCTTGGGTGAGCACCAGCTTCTTCAATCTAATATTTTTGAGAAAATCTCTCTAATTACATGAGCATCATATCAAAGTTCATTGGAGTATCTTTTTCCCTCAAGTGTCTCATTTCATTCAACAAATCTCTCTCTTCCAGGAAAAAAAACCATTGGTCGAGATGTAAGACGGGGTGATTGAATGCTCTGTGTGCTTCTTTTTGACATTTCTTTTGTGTTCATTTCCTAAGTCAACCGCTTAATTCTAGATAAAGACAAACAGGAGAGCTCACAGTGCTTTCATCTGTTTGTCTGTCTAACCCCAGCCCAGGGTTGCTGCAAGGATGACTGAGATAAGGTAGGGCCCATTTCAGAAGCAGCAGATTTGAAAAGCCAGTGCCTATTGGCCAATTAGTTTACATGGGTTGGGCCTTGTGTTAGGTGCCTTCATAGGCATCCTCTTTGATCCATAACCTACCTGTGAATTTGACTTTATCATCTCAGTTCACAGAGGAGGATGTGGGATTAAACAATGAAGCTAATGAGATGCAAAGGCCGAAACAGAGCCCAGGCTTTCCTGGTTGGCCTCTGCCAGACAAGGAGAGAAGAGCAGGTTCTGCCACGCCCTACCAAAGGCCACGGCCAAGAAGCCAGCTCAGGCTCATTCAACTAGTGAGCCTAACACCATCTCATTTAGGGGATGGCTACCTAATAAAAATCACTTTTCCCCTGAGCACATTTTCTCAACCTCAGCACTTTGGAGACTGGAGAATTCTCCGCGGCGGAGGCTGTCTCGTGTGCTGCAGGACGTCCAGCAGCTGCTCTGACCTCAACCCACGAGATGCCAGGAGCGCCCCTAACTGTGGCAATCAAAACTGTCTCCAGGCACTGGCAAATATCCCTACGGGGCAAAATTACTTATGGTTGAGAACCACTGATCTAAAACTGTAATTCACTTACCTGAGTTAGGTAGCTTTTGCAGGCATTTTTTCCCACTTGCGACTCAAACACAGGCAACAGTGAAGAATTAAGAGGTGGTACAATAGGTGAAAAACCATGTGCTATATGTCTGTGTATTATTGAATTCCTTGCCATAAGACACAAAGCATGACTCTCCACTACCTGGGCTGAAGTGGCTTTGCTCTCCTCGGTATACATGACCAGTGTTTGGTGGCTTTCATCATTGGAGATTGAGTATCCGTGCCTCTTGGATTCAAGCACAAAACAGTATCGCAACAGGAAAAGCAGAGCCACTGTGATAAGATAAAGGGGGAAAACGGATTAGACAAGCTCATTCATATCAGAGGTTTCATTAGGGTCTTGTTCTATTTATTTATAACTACACCATGAGCTGGCAAGGCCAAATTGCATCTTAGTCACCTGTGTAGCCACAAAGTTTAGCACAGTTTGGGGGCACAAATAGATGCTATATAACTGTTTGTTGAATTAATCAGTAATACTATCTGGCCTAGTGATGTTGTATTGTTTCTTGGAAAAACGGCCTTCTTATTAGCTTTGCCAAGTCCAGGAGCCTGGATATCTGGACATTGCCATCCCCATGGTTATTACGAAGGGCCACTCCTTGACTGGATGGATTCCACTGCGAGTAGAAGCTGCTTTTGCTGACCAGGGGTCTTGTCTGGCCAGCATGGCAACCTCTGATCTGCATCTAAGAGGCTGAGTAAACCCAGAAGTCATCCTTAGAGCCATTCCACCAATCCTGCCACCGGCTGTCTCCTACCCCAGCAAACTCCATACCCCTGGCGTATTGCCTGGGGAGAGGAGCCGCAGCCCCAGGACACTCCTACAGACCACTGATCTGCCAGAGCCACAAATGCTGCACAGACAGGGGACAGAACCCCCACAAGAAGCCCCACTCCTGCATCTGCATGCTCCACACACATGAGCCCACTGGCACAGGGGCAGATCCTCACATGGACAGTTTGCTTCTGGGAAAGTCCCTGTTTGTCACCAGTGAAGAGTGGCACCGAGTAATTACCATGTGGCAGGCTTCTGAAGATTGAAAGTTCAACTGACTGACCTGCAAAGAAAAAAAGAATGTGGCATTAATTGACTCACTGAACTGTTCATCTGCGTAATGCATGCTTACTAAGCACCCTGCACAGGCCAAGCTCTGTACGAAAGTAAGCCAACTGCAGAGTTGGAGGGAGGGGTCCCCAATAGCACCCTTACTTCTGACACCAACTGCAAGTTCAGGGATTCCCAAGACCACCCTCAGGTTCAATAATTCTCTAGAAAGACTCACAGAACACACTGGGAGTTGTCACAGTGATGGTACCATTTTCTACAGGGAAAAGATCTAGATGAAAATCAGACAAGGAAAAGCGCACCAAGGGCAGAGTCCAGAAAAGCACCAACCGCCGAGCTTCTCAACACCCTCTCCTGCGAAGCCAGGCCAGCGTCGGTGAGGGACACACACATGGGATGCTGGCAGCAACCTGGTGGGCCTCCCAAGGGAGCGGCCTCAGTCTCCCGCCTCTCTGGTAGTCGACTGATACTATGTGACCAGAAGTCCCCAATCTAAATCAGATTGACCCTATCAGGCTCAGCCCAAGACGCCTCAAGTAAAGAGACACTTGTATCAGACGTGACATCCCAGGGGCTTAGAGATCACCCAGACCGCATGGACAAAGACTGCACCCCTCTTTGGGCAAGATGAAGTGCTTTACTACATACTTCAGATCTGGGAACTATAAACATGAGTGCGCAGTTTCAGCTAAAACTATGCCACAGTCTACAGATCCCACGGATAGAGGCACAGAGGATAGTGTTGACTGTGGATGCCAGTTGCTTTTCACCTGCTCAGCATGTTCATCTTCTGGTAACAGCGCCCCAGTGTTTCTCTGGGGAAGCCCACAATTCCTGAATTCTCAGTATGAAGCAGGAGAGGCTGAGCCCAGATCCCTACAAGGTCCAGGTGTGGGCTGGGAGTCAGCCAATCAGCATATCTGCCCTCCCAAGTCCCCCACAGTGATTGTCAGGGCAGCTGACCCAGGCCAAACAGTGACATCAATCCTGGAGCTTCCCTGGAAACACCCTTCTTGCCAGGTGCTAGGACATGTCTCAGGGCTACCAGCAGCCTCCTACCCCTCAATGAGGTGAGCTTCCTAAAACTGAAGGAACCAGGAGAAAGGTAGACCGTGGGTGGGAAGATGGTTTTCAGGGATGTCCTTTGAGCACCTAGAGTCAGCTCTGCCAGAACACAGACTTATCTGGCTTTTTAAGCTAATAAAGTCTTTTTTTGCCTAAATCTCTTTGAAATTGATGTCTTTCATTTTCCACTCTTTGCCCCTGACCAATACAAACACTCACCTCAATTTTTCCCCAACTTCCATGTGTCTCTCTGCATTTCCCCAGGTGTTGTCCAATTCAAATGTAAATGGGTCCGAGAAGGGCTCCAGGTCCCGATCCTCTGCCTCTGTGGAGGGGCTCATGCACGGCAGACTCACAGACCTCCACGTAGCGGTAATGGAGCTGGAGAGTTGGGGCATTGTCATTGATGTCAGACAGGAAGAGCAATAGGGTCCCCGTAGCAGTCTGCAGTGGGAGGCCTTGTAAGGGGAGGAAGTTCCAGGAGGAGTTATTTTATGCACACAGAGCCCTGGAGAATGAGCACTTTCCATCTCTCAGGAAAAAAAAAATATTCCTGAGATACTGGAACTGTTTCCCTTTCAAAGTCCTAAGTTCTCCTGGCATGCACGTGATCTGTCTTCCTGCCTTTATGAATATTCAGAATATCTGGGTAAGGTAAGCTAATAAGACACTGACCACCTTAAATAATTTGTACAACAAGGTAGAATGTGGCATCATTAAACAAACAAACAAAAGGTCAATCAATGGTGCCCAAGAGTCAAGGATGGGTGGGGTGGGGGAAAATGGCTGTGACTAAAGAAGGGCACCATGGCGGTCCCCGTGGGGAGGGCGATGCGCTGCATCTCTGCATGGATGCCCTGGTTACAAGGTTAAACTATAGTCCTGCAAGGTGTTGCCCTGGAGGAAACTGGCAAAGGATACTCAGGATCTACTAGATTATTTCTTAAAACTGCAAGGGAATCTACAATTATCTAAAAGTACTTTTCCTAATGAAAAAAGTGGCAATCATCAATTCACAACTGCAAATAAGGCATATGTACACTACAGAATACTACCCAGCCATAGAAAGAAGGAAATAATGTTTCTTGCAGCAATGTGGATAGAGCTGGAGGCCATTCCTCTAAGTGAATATGTAGCACAGCTTCCCTGTGCTAGGGATGGCACACGAGCTCAGGTAAATGGGGACTGTAAGGGACACGTTTGTCATGAACCAGGATGGGTGGTTTTATGAGCATGTTTCAGCGCTTTTCTGTACACTTTCCTAAGGCTGAATCTTTAAACACATCAAAACAAAGCTGAAGAAATAAAAATGCTCAAATAACT
Organism: Plecturocebus donacophilus; assembly: GCA_004027715.1. Taxonomy (NCBI): domain Eukaryota; kingdom Metazoa; phylum Chordata; class Mammalia; order Primates; family Pitheciidae; genus Plecturocebus; species Plecturocebus donacophilus. The sequence goes on along the minus strand of PVKP010037610.1, from coordinate 6,371 downwards.
TTAGAATTGTATTCAAGAAAGTCTGTGAACTAAAACTGAAGCTCCGAGTGATACGTAACTATATGTTCCACTCTGTAATTAACTAGTGGAACCAAATGCTGTATGTTCTCACACGTGAGAGCTAAGCTATAGACATACAAAGGCGTAAGGGTGATATAATGAACTTTGGAGACTCAGAAGCAAAGGAGGAGGGAGCCAAGGGATAAGAAACCTCACATTGGATACAACGTACACCACTCAGGTAACCAGTGCAGTAAAATCCTAGATTTCACCACTGCGCAGTTCATCCACATAACCAAAAACCACTTGTATCCCAAAGGCTTTTGAAATACAAAAAGCAAAAAAAAAAGAAAAAAAAAAGAAAAAAAGAAAACAGTGCCAATCATAAAATCATCCATCACAGAATCACGGAGCCCTGAAACATTGATCCCACTTTTTCTCTTTTCTTCACACGGATTGGGAACACATTTCCTATCTCCATTGCCCCTACCTCCAACACTCCACTAGTTAATTACAGAGTGAAATGTATAGTTACGTATCACTTGGAGCTTGGGTTTTAGTTCACAGTCTTTCTTAAATACAATTTTAAAGTTATGTGAACATTTTTATTTCATCAGCTTTGTTTTGGTGTCTGAAAGATTCAGCCTTAGGAGAGAGTAGAGAAAAGCGCTGAAACATGCTCATAAAACCACCCATCCTGGTTCATGACAAACGTGTCCCTTACAGTCCCATTTACCTGAGCTCGTGTGCCATCCCCAGCACAGGGAAGCTGTGCTACATATTTATCACACATCATTGGCTTTGACAAAGCACTAAAGAGTTAGTTCATGTACAGATGAAAAAGATGTCGGGTTTGATTGCAGCTTCCTTGCTGGTTTAATTGTCTCTTCTGAATGAATGCTGCCCTCTTTCCATGGTATTGGTCCCTCGTTTACCATTTAAAGAATTATTACCAAAAATAATCACCAGCATGGATGCAGAGTGATAACAAGGTTTATTTTATCTTTTTCTCAGCTATGCTGAAAGATTCTCATGAGGGTTATTTTCCCGCAGGAAGCAAGAATGAGCATTTTATTTTTCCAATTTTGGTTAAACACTCACCGTCATCAACAGCATGAACAATGATCATATAAAAACTGTCATTTACAGGAGGGCCTTCTCGGTCAATTGGCTCCACGGTGATGACCACTCCAGAGTTTTCATCTACACTGACCCAATTTGCTGGGTCATGAACCAGCTTATATCTTGTAGAAGGAAAATGGACAGCAATGTTTAAAATTAAAAAGTTACATCAAAAGGTGTAAAAAAATTACATCAAAACACCAAAATATGTCATAGAAACAGTATTTCTATCACAAGTAATTTGAGAAATTCTAAGAGTAATTAAACTACGAGACTGTTTAATTCATCAATGGAATGGAGGCACAGAGAGGACAGCCTAAAGACGCTCCTACGTCTGTGGACTTGATAGTCACCAGAAGACCAAGCATCCCCGCTCCTTGTTGGACTGAACACAGTTTTGTCAGCCCTGGAGAAATGTTTCATCCTGGAAGAGAGCCATCTGCAGTTGCCTGTAGATGATGTTAGCTTACTGTGAAAAACCAAGCTGCTCTTGCAACAGAAGAACAGGACTTTATCCCTGGTGTGTCAGCTTTGCCACAGAGCCCCCACGGTTCACAGGTGGGTAACGCTATTCCTCAAAGTGGTCTTCTACAGCTCTCCTCACCTATGTCAACCTGACACCACTTTAAGGGATGGGCATGCCAAGCCCTCCAGGATTCCTGAGAGCTGTCAGCCACTGGATGGCATCCTTTGCAACCTCGCCAGGCTGCGAACCACAGCTACTTGCTGAGGGCCCCACAGCAGGAACCTCCTGGACTCAGACAAACAATAACAACAATGAAAACTGCAGGTCCCAGAAAGGTGTGGAGAGGGGCAGTTTCTCCTTACGTTTTTCCTTCGTCATCTGGGCAAATGCTTTTCAAAGGGTCAACAACGGTCCCTCTCTCATGTTGGGTGGGTCACAGGTTTTAAAGGGATTAAAGCTTTATGGGCACTGCTTCACCTCTTAGGGAAAGTTCTAGATATTCCTTAGAAGCACTGTGATTTTGCAATGTTTACAAATGAGGGAAAGAAACTCAGAGTTCATCTGTGGATTATCTCAGGTCAAAAGGTAACTCCCTCAGCTAATGCAGAGGAAGCCGAACCAGAGGAAACCAAAGCTGCCCCACACCCAGATCATGCCTCCGCCCTATTACAAAAGACTCACCTTGCCTCCTGGACAATGCCATATCGAGGCTAAAATGATGGACTCTTTAAGTTCTTGATTTCAGCAAAGTCCAAACATTTACTGAGACCTACACATGAGCTAACCATCCATAAAAGACAGGAAGACAGCAACAAATTAGAAAAGGTTCTCTAATTTTCTCTAATAAAAAAGAGTGAAAAGAAATGAACAAAGCCTCCAAGAAATATGGTATTATGTGAAAAGACCTAATCTATACTTGATCAGTGTACCTGAATGTGACAGGGAAAATGAATCCATGCTGGAAAACACTCTCCAGGATTCTATCCAAGAGAACTTCCCCAGTCTAGCAAGATAGGCCAATATTCAAAGCCAGGAAATACAAAGTACACCACAAACATACTCCTCAAGAAGAGCAACGCCAAGGCACATAATCGTCAGATTCACCAGGGTTGAAATGAAGGAAAAAATGCTAAGGGCAGCCAGAGAGAAAGATCAGGTCACCCACAAAGAGAAGCCCATCAGACTCACAGTGGATCTCTCAGCAGAAACCCTACAAGCCAGAAGAACATGGGGCCAATATTCAACAGCCTTAATGAAAAAAACTTTCAACCCTGAATCTCATATCTAGCCAAACTAACCTTCATAAGTAAAGGAGAAATAAAATCCTTTATGGACAAGCAATTCCTGAGAGATTTCATCACTACCAGACTTGCCTTACAAGAGCTCCTGAAAGAAGCCCTAAACATGGAAAGTAACAACCAGTACCACCCACTGCAAAAACATACCAAATGGTAAAGATGCAATGAAGAAACTGCATCAACTAATGGGCAAAACAGCCAGCCAGTAACAAAATGGCAGAATCAAATGCACACATAACAATTTTAACGTTAAATGTAAATGGCCTAAATGCCCCAATTAAAAGACACAGACTGGAAAACTGGATAAAAGTCAAGATCCATCAGTGTGCTGTATTCAGGAGACCCATCTCATGTGCAAAGACACACATAGACTCAAAATAAAGGGATGGAATAAGATTTGCCAAGCAATTGGAGAGCAAAAAAAGCAGAAGTTGCAATACTAGCCTCTGATAAAACAGTCTTTAAACCAACAAAGATCAAAAGAGACAAAGAAGGGCATTACATAATGGTAAAAGGATCAATGCAACAAGAAGAGCTAACTATCCTAAATATATATGTGCCCAATACAGGAGCACCCAGATACATAAAGCAAGTTCTTAACAACCTACAAAGAGACTTGGACTCCCACATAATAATAGTGGGAGACTTTAACACTCCACTGTCAATGTTAGATCAATGAGACAGAAAATTAACAAGGATATCCAGGAATTGAATGCAGATCTGGACCAAGTGGATCTAATAGACATCTACAGAAATCTCTACCCCAAATCCACAGAATATACATTCTTCTCAGGACCATATTGCAATTACTATAAAATTGACCATATAATTGGAAGTAAATCACTTATCAGCAAATGCAAAAACACGGAAATCATAACAGACAGTTTCTCAGACCACAGTGCAATCAAATTAGAGCTCAGGATTAAGAAACTCACTCAAAACCACACAACTACATGGAAACTGAACAACTTACTCCTGAATGATGACTGGATAAACAATGAAATGAAGGCAGAAATAAATATATTTGAAATCAATGAAAACGAAGACAAAATGTGCCAGAATCTCTGGGACACATTTAAAGCAGTGTGTAGAGGAAAATTTATAGCAATAAATGCCCACATGAGAAGTGAGGAAAGATTTACAATTGACACCCTATCATCCAAATTGGAAAGAGCTAGAGGAGCAAGATCAAAAAATTTCAAAAGCTAGCAGAAGACAAGAAATAACTAAGATGAGAGCAGAACTGAAGGAGATAAAGACACAAAAAAACTCTTCAAAAAAATCAATAAATCCAGGAGCTGGTTTTTTGAAAGGATCAACAAAATAGACCACTAGCCAGACTAATAAAAAAGAAAAGAGAGAATAACCAAATAGATGCAATAAAAAATGATAAAGGGGATACCACCACACATTCCACAGAAATACAAACTACCATAGAGATTACTACAAATAACTCTATGCACGTAAACCAGTAAATCTGGAAGAAATGGATAAACTCCTGGATACTTATACCCTCCCAAGACTAAACCAGGAAGAAGTTGAATCCCTGAATAGAACAATAACAAGGACTGAAGTCGAGGCAGCAATTAATAGCCAACCAACAAAAAAAGTCCAGGCCCAGATGGTTCACAGCTGAATTCTACCAGATGTACAAAGAGGAGCTGGTACCATTCCTTCTGAAACGATTCCAAATAATACAAAAAGAGGGAATTCTCCCTAACTCATTTTATGAGACCAACATCATCCTGATACCAAAACCTGGCAGAGACACAACTAAAAAAGAAAACTTCAGGCCAATATCCATGATGAACATCTATGTAAAAATCTTCAATAAAATACTGGTAAACTGAATGCAACAGCACATCAAAAAGCTGATCCATCATGATCAAGTAGGCTTCATCCCAGGGATGCAAGCCTGGTTCAACACATGCAAATCTATAAATGTAATCCATCACATAAACAGAACCAAAGACGAAAACCACATGATCATCTCAATAGATGCAGAGAAGGCCTTCAACAAAATTCAATAGTATTTTATGCTAAAAACTCTCAATAAACTAGGTATCAGTGGAACATATCTCAAAATAATAAAAGCTATTTATGACAAACCCATAGCCAACATCATACCGAATGGGCAAAAACTGGAAGCACTCCCTTTGAAATCTGGCACTAGACAATGATGCCCTCTTTCACCATTCCTATTCAATACAGTATTGGAACTTCTAGCCAGAGCAATCAGGCAAGAAAAAGAAATAAAGGGTATTCGATTAGAAAAAGAGAAAGTCAAATTGTCTCTATTTGCAGATGACATGATTGTATATTTAGAAGACCCCATCGTCTCAGCCCAAAATGTCTTTAAGATGATAAGCAACTTCAACCAAGTCTCAGGATACAAAATCAATGTGTGGAAATAACAAGCATCCCTATACACCAATAACAGACAAACAGAGAGCCAAATCATAAGCAAACTGTCATTCACAATTGCTGCAAAGAGAATAAAATACCTAGGAATACAACTAACAAAGGATGTGAAGGAGCTCTTCAAGGAGAACTACAAACAACTGCTCAAGGAAATAAGAGAGGACACAAACAGATGGAAAAACATCCCATGCTCATGGTTAGGAAGAATCAATATCATGAAAACGGCCATACTGCCCAAAATAATTTATAGATTCAATGCTATCCCCATCAAGCTACCATTGACCTTCTTCACAGAACTGGAAAAAAAAAAACACTTTAAACTTCATATGTAACTGAAAGAGAGCCCACATAGCCAAGACAATCCTAAGCAAAAAGAACAAAGCTGGAGGCATCATGCTACCTGACTTCAAACTATCCTACAAGGCTACTGTAATCAAAACAGCATGGTACTGGTACCAAAACAGAGATATAGACCAATGGAACAGAACAGAGGCCTTGGAAGTAATGCCACACATCTACAGCCATCTGATCTTTGACAAACCTGACAAAAACAAGCAATGGGGAAAAGGTTCCCTCTTTAATAACTGGTGTTGGGAAAACTGGCTAGCCATATGCAGAAAGCAGAAACTGGACCCCTTCCTCACACCTTACACTAAAATTACTCCAGATGGATTAAAGATTTAAACATAAGACCTAACACCATAAAAATCCTAGATGAAAACCTAGGCAATACCATTCAGGACATAGGCACAGGCAAGGACTTAATGACTAAAACACCAAAAGCAATGGCAACAAAATCTGAAAGAGACAAATGGGATATATTTTAATTTAAGAGTTTCTACACAGCAGAAGAAACAATCATTAGCGTGAACCAGCAACCAATTGAATGGGAAAAAAACTTTTGCAAGCTACCCATCTGAAGAAGAGCTAATATTCAGAATCTACAAGAACTAAAGCAGATTTGCAAGAAAAAAACAAGCCCATTCAAAAGTGGGCAAAGGATATGAACAGACAGTTTTCAAAAGAAGACATTTTTTTTTTTTTTTTAGAAAAAGAGAGAAAAG
>PVKP010037609.1:0-21516 GCA_004027715.1 Plecturocebus donacophilus | reverse complement strand
TCTTCTTATAAGAATACCAGTCCTATTGCATTAGTGGCCTACTCTAGTCCTTTATGACCTCATTTTAACTGGTAACCTCTGTGATGACGCTATCTCCAAACAAAGTCACATTCAAGAGGCAATGGGGGTTAGGACTTCAACATATCTTTTTGAAGGAGGCATAATTTGACCCATAGCAAGCTACGAGGAGTGCAGGTAGCAAACCCTCTCCAGATGCAGCACCCTCAGGTTGGCTACACTCTCCCCAGGCAGCTCTCAGTCAGTGGCTGGGCACAACAGGGGGATCAGGGCCTAGTCATTTCTTCCCAATGGGGACTCCTCCAACAGGCAGTCTTGCTTCTAGAGCACCCCACTGAGCCCATGGAGGCTTTCTCAGATCTGCAGCACGGTCTGAAGGCTCGCCCTCCTCTGCCTGTTCCTCCTCCTTCATGTTTCCCAGGCATCTCCCAATACGTATTTTGTACTCCTAACTCAAGACCGTGTCTCCTTTCTAAAGGACCAAAACTGGCACAGTAGCCCAGAAGGACTCATTTGCTGGATCACCTGCTGTCCAGCTGTCAGTCAAAACTCTATCCCTAGGGCATGTAGGGTATGGGTAGACCCTGGCATAAGGTGGTGCCTCAATTGATAAACTTTCATTGGTAATAATTTGGAGAAGGCTTAACAGAGGGAACACCCTGGCCACACACTGATTCAAGTGTTTGAAAAGTACAGGGATGGTGTATAGGAAGACAATGAAATTAGCTGGTGTTAGGCTACACTGATCTTTCAGAGCGATGATGAAAAGTTGAATGCATTTTAAAAACAAAACCTAAGTGTGAAGGTAGTAATAAATGGAGTCCTGTCCAGAGTCCAGTTTACAGTGGACCCACTGGGCACGTGAGACCACTCAGTAGTCATTTCTTCAGTCTTTGAATGAATAATTGTGTTGACATAGTTGGCAGATGGAATAATCCCCACATTGGGCCTTTGCCCTGTGGGGCAAGAGCTACCATAGTGGGGAAGGCCAAGTGGAAACCTCTGAAACCACGCCTGCACCACACCTTCACTCTCCACCCTCTATATTTCACATGCCCCCTCCCCACCAAGATATTAAGTCAAAAACAATATTGCAACCTGGTGTGGTGGAGACAAATGCAGTAGTCTGAACAGTTTTGCTTTCTGAGGTTTCAGTTACCCACAGTCGGCCACAGTCTGTAGATACTAAATGAAAGATTCCAGAAATAAGCAATCCATAAGCTTTAAACTGTGTGCCTTTCTGGGTAGTGTCATGAAATCTCATGTTGTCCTGCTCCATCTGGCCCAGGACATGAATCATCCCTTTGTCCAGTGCATCCATGATGCTGTCTGTGCTCCCTGACCAATACGCTATAGGAAAAAACATAGTTGGCTAGGCATGGTGGCTCATACCCGTAATCTCAGCACTTTCAGAGGCTGAGGCTGATGGATCACCTGAGGTCAGGAGTTCAAAACCAGCCTAGCCAACATGTTGAAACCACCATCTCTACTAAAAATACAAAGATTCGCCAGGAGTGGCACGTGCCTGTAATCCCAGCTACTTGGGAGGTTGAGGCATGAGAATCACTTGAACCCAGGAGGTGTAGGTTGCAGTGAGCTGAGATCGTGCCACTCCACTCCAGCCTGGGCAACAGAGTGAGATTTCATCTCAAAAAACAAAAACAAAATAAACAACCACAGTATATATCGGGTTTGGTACTGTCTGTGGTATCTGTGGTTTTGGGCATCTATCAGGGGTCTTAGAACGTATCCTTCAAAAAAAAAATGTATCCCTCATGAGTAAGGAGGAACTACCATAACACCATCCTTAAGGATCTCAAGATGCAGGAGTGATGGTCCATCTGGTTTCTGCACGGGCCAGACTGATAAATTAAACCAGGTGAGGCTGGGCACTGTGGCTGATGCCTGTAATCCTAGAACTTTGAGAGGTCTGGGTGGGAGGATCACTTTAGGCCAGGAGTTTGAGACCAGCCTGGGCAACAAAGTGAGGCCCTGTCTCTACAGAAAATAAAACAAAAAAAAAGTTTTTTAAGATTAAAAGAATAAACTAGATGTATCTTACAGTGTGACTATAGACATTCAAAAGCTTTACTAAATAGTAGCTCCAAATACAGCTGCTGTACTGGTCTGCTGTCTTTGCTGGAACAGATAAATAGGTTCCAGGTACATAGTATGCAGCTGTTCATTTGGTAAATGTGTTCTTTTCTATCACAACCAGGAAAGAAGATTAAAAGCAGTTCATATGCATACAGAATGAATAATAATCTACTTTATAGTTTTAACCCAGGGCAGTGTTAATTCTCTTGCCCCTTGTCATAATATAGTCCAGTGAGAATCATCCTGAAGAACACCTGGCCATCCTGCAGAACATCACACTGCTCCATTACATCCATATGACCGGGAGGATGAGCCGAGGTGGCCAGCACACTGGAGGCCTTGATGAGACAAGTGCTCTAGGGGGTGGGAGATAAGCCTTGCAAAGATTTACAAGCTTGTAATATCTGCAGAGACGTTAGGGATCTAGGAGTCAGGGGCATGCTGGGACATCCAATCAAAAGCACAAGACCAAATGTCTGCTGTCTGCTTCTGCTACCATAAGGAAGGAAACCCAGTGCCACTGAGGCCTCTCTGGGTTCTGGAGGCATGCATTCCACACCTAGGGATACCACACCAGTCCCTCCACTGGGTGACATGTAAGGCTCCCAGCTCTGAGTGGGGCCTGGGGCAGGAAAGGGCTCTGCAGCAGGTCTGGGCTGTAGGGCAAACCGCCCTGACACTTGGGCCATACACTCCAATAGACCTTGGCGTTGCAGATGTCAGTGTGGAAACAGATGTGGTATGGAGTTTGTGGCAAGCCCCACCTGGAAAATCTCAAGGTAGACCCTGGGGTTCTGGGGTAAGGCTGTGCCATTCATAGGAAAGAATTGCGCACCTTTTGAAAAATAGCTCCTGTATGCGACTGAGACATGCTAGAGACAGAACTGCTGACCAAATTACCATGTGTCTGGCTCGAATTGCCCATATAGGACACGTCCTGCTGAACCCACCAAATATTAGTCTAGCAAGTTCAGCTGCAGTGCACATAGGATAGAACCAGTACATCTGGAATCTACCCCTAGTGGGACTTCAGGGCACAAGTAAGAGGCATGAGCAAGCCCAGACCCCCATGCCACCCATCATGGTTGCACCTGTGCCCCTCCCTCAGCTCATACCTATGGCTCTATGGGGGATCATGTACTACTACTAGAAAGGGAAGAAAAAAACTGGAGCTTGGTTTGTGGTAAAACGGGGACTGTCCTCCAGATGCAGTATACACACTGAATCAGAAATCTCAACATGGTTTCAAGGAATTGAAAGTACGTGAGTCTGAGAACCAAGGAAGGGAAGCAGGCATGGTCGCATTTACTCTCATTTCCAGTGACTCACTGGGGACCTTGCACTTTCCATCCCTGCAGCTCTGGGCTCTGCAAAGGTAGAGGTCCTGGTCCCAGAAATGGTGACTTCTTGCTAGAGAACACAGCGAAGTCCTCCGTGAACTACAAGTCACGGCTATTGCCAAAGCACTTTAGACTCCTTGTGTCCAGAAATCGTCAGGTGAAAAGTGGGTCACCATCTTGGCAGCAGTAATTGGCCCTGAGCTTCAGAAGGAGGTAGCTGCTTTTGCAGAATGGGTGGATACACAATAAAAATATAGAAAATAAAATGGGAGGACTATACATGGAAGCGAGATGATCCATGTGGGATCTCTTTGTCCTCCCCTGTCCCACTGCGACTGTGAATGGACATGTACAGCAACCCCAAGGATGTGATTACCAGGAATGAGGGTTTGGGTCACACCATTCCACCTGCCACGGTGATGGTGAGCACTAGGTGAAGCCTTGAGGTTAATTGCAGTGGTGGTGGGGGCTGCGGTTTGTCCCACTGACCTCCCTCTTCTAAGTCTCTTCCCCTGGGGAAGAGAGGTTCGCTGGGAGCCTGAGAAGTACATCCCACAGTGCCTAGTGGACTTCGGGAGCTGCAAGGTGCACTACTCAGACCTCCCTTCAGTGAAGAACTTGCCACTCAGCTGTGAGTGACCCAGGAAGGTGACAGCCTCCAGCTGCAGTGCCTGCAGGCTGAAGTCATCGCTCTGAGAAGCTCCTGGCCACCAAGAAGGACCCGGATACTGCTAGCACCTGGTCATTTCTGCTGAGTGTGGAACTCTTCTAGTGGGCAGTCCTTGCTGGGGAGTTCCCCACTGATTTGGTAGGGCCTTGTCAGACTCACATCACGGTCTGAAAATGCTTCTCTCTGCCAGGTCTGTCTCCTCCCCTCTGCATTTCACAAGTCACTGCAATCAACCTTTCATACTCCCAGTTCTGTTTCAGCTCTTGCTTCCTAGAAGACTCAAGGACAAAGAGTTTAAATTCTAGCTCTGGTATTTCCCAGTGTGTGAACCTGAGTTGTGTGAACCTTCAGCTCTCTGAGCCTCTCTTTCCTCACTGGAAAATGGAAGGGACAAGGCCTCCCACAGTTGTTGAGAGGGTTAAATGAGATACTGCCTACAAAATGGCTGGCACTTGAGGCCACTCCATAAATGGAGCTGCCAGCCTTGATAGGCTTGAGCAGGGTAGCCAGCTCTGCCAGGCCACTGATTGGACTCCTGCACCCATCAGGGGCTCCCTCTGCCCAGGTTGGGGTCCCTGGAGAAAGATGGAGCTCCTTGTCCTGTGGGTTTCACTCACCACTCCAGCTCTGGAGTGACAGGGACTTGGGTTTGAATCCTCATTCTGCTACTTTCTGTCTGTAGTGGTTTTGAGTGACTTCACCTCCTGTGTCTCAGTTTCTTTATCTGTAAAATGAGATGATAATAGGTCTGCAACTGCTAAGGGTTACTGTGATAAGTCATGAAATGGCGCATGGAAAGTGCTTCCTACAGTGCCTGACACCTAGGAAGCACTCAATAAATGATAACTAGAGTTATTCATTTGTTCAATCAGTACATTTCCTGAGCAGCTGCTCTCTATCTGGTTCTCTGGTGTGAACCTGGGTCACAAAAAGAAAAACGAATCTCACTCATCATGCTGGGAAGGAGACATAATGATCTATACTTTACCAAGGAAAAACCGGAGGCTCTGAGAGGTGAAGTGATTTGCCCAAGACCACAGAGCATTTCCCAGGTGGTGGAGCTGGGACTTGAACCCAGATCCAATTGCCTCTAATACCTTGACCTGCCCCAGGCACCTGTTAGGAATCATCAGCCCCAAAACCTTGCTTCTCGGTGACTTCCTGTTTCCCCACAACATGAACAAACAAAGCAGAGGACCGGCGGACATCCTGACAGCAACACGATCAATTTTGGGGGTTTGGGGTCACACTAAGTAAACCTGGGCTTTCAGTGTCCTGTTTGATGGATCTGGGAAGTGAGAGGGTCAGTCACCGGCCCCATTGGAAGGCAACTTCCTACCCGTGGACACCCCTGGAAGTTGAAATGACACAGGCTTTCAGGCAAACTTTTCTGCGGCCTGTCGGCTGCATGTAGCCCAGGATGGCTTTGAATGTGGCCCAACAGAAATTCATAAACTTTCTTAAAGTGTAAGATTTTTTTTGTGATTTTTTTTTTTTTAGCTCATCAGCTATCATTGGTGTTAGTGTGTTTTACGTGTGGCCCAAGACAATTCTTCTTCTTCTAATGTGGCCCAGGGAAATCAAAACATTCGACACTCCTGCTTTAGGGTCAGACACATCTGGGCTCAAATCTCAGCTTCTTCACTGTCTGGTCATGGAACTTCAGTCTCTGCACTTCCTGAAGAGGCCTCAAATCTATCATTTCTCTGATTCCACTCTCTTTCTCCTCCTCTTCCCATTCATACCAGCCAGAATCTTGCAGGGGCAAATTCTTTGCCAGAAACTGCCAATGAGCTATTAAGAAAAAGTCTCCATTTCCAAGACCACTCACCCTCCTTCTGGCCCCTCATTCCCTCTGCAGGATATTCATCTCCTTTTATTCAGGTATTTGGGTACCTGAGTTGAAATTGAGTAAACTTTCTTGACTTTTCTACTTTGTACCAGGTCCTCAGCTAGGTACTTTCCCATAATAACCCCCACAACAACCCAATGAGGGAGGCCTTATTATTATGTCCATTCGTTAGATGAGCAGACTGAGGTTTAGCAGAAGTCAGAATGTGGAGCTGGAATTGGTCCCTAACCCATGGCCCTCCAAGCCTAGTGCTCTGCCTCCATGCAGGCACAGCTGGGTACAGTCATTGCCCAGAGCTGTGGGGATGGAAATCAGAGAAGCCTGACTCATAACTAGGTAGTTGGGAAGCTGGAGCCACAGTGACTCCAGCCTGCAGTGTCTGTGCTGAATTAGGGAGCTTGAGTTGCTCTTGGAGTCAAGGTAGTCTTGGGCAGGCCCTAAGGCTCCTTGGAGAGTTTGGGATTACTAGAGCCCTTTGGATAATAGCTAAAGTCATGATAATGACATCAACTGTGATTTGTTAAATCCTTACTACATGCCAGGTCTCATTTAATCCTCCTGGCAACCCTGAGAGGAGGAATGGTTGCCAGAATTCCCCATCTAAGTTTGTGTGACTCCAAGACTCACCTAGGTTCCTTGTTGCAGGGGAGACATGCATCTCCCCCAGTAATGCTTGATACTCCACACTGGCTTTCTTCCCAAGAGACCAGGACTTGGCCAGGCCCTTTGGCCCTGCCCTTGTCCTGGCTTCTCAGAACCCTGCCCCTAAGCCCTTAGTTTTGAGTTGGAGTGTGGAAAGGATAAGCCCTTCCTAGGTGTGGTTGAGTCACTCCTCCCTGAAACACTGAGACCTAAAAAAGGTAGAAGAGACTTGCTGAACCCTATTCAAACCAAGGGAGAAAAAACTCTATTCAAACCAAGGGAGAAGAAAGCCTTAATGTTTATAGACAATATAACAACCCAAAGGACCATGTCTTCTCTATCCTCAAACTAGACAAGTGGAACAAGTCTGGCTCACAGGAAGCTTCAGGCAGGGCTGGGCTGGGACCTGGCTGCTCCCCCACTGTTTTTACTCCATTCAAGGCTGCTTCAGGCAGAGATAGGGCCATTCCAGAAGCTCTTTGGGGGATAGAGGTGCCAGGACACAAAGCCAGAAACATACCATCTCAATTTAAGCATGGGAAAAATATGGTGCAGCTAGTTTATGACAATCCTAGGCAAAATTCCAGAAGTTCCTTTCCTAAGCAGGGATTATTGGGAGGCAAGATGGGTTCACTTAGGTCAGGGCATGACTAACTCCCCAGATTACTCATGGAGGAAGAATAATCAGAGCATGTGTGGGAAAAGGACCACAGACTCAGAATTTAAAAATAGGACCATGCTGTTGTCAGAATTGCACTGAGGAAGAAAGAAGAGAGTTCACCAGCCAGAGTCTGAGATCCACTTCACCCCAGCCCATCACATATAATGCTATAGGCTTCCCTTTCAAGCAGGTAGGCTCAAGGAAGCTGCCACAAATTGCCTCATGGGTGGCAATGGAGGAGGGACCTTGGGTCATTCAAATGAGGAAGATGAGGAATTCAGAGGCAATGGATACTGATAACACACATTTGAGAGGGGGTGGTAGTATTTGTCCAATAAAGCATGTAGGATGTTGAAAGAGGTTGCAGTTTGCCCAGGGGACGAGAACATTGAGAATCTCTTAGAATACACGACACGAAGTTCTGCAGGTTAAGGAGGGGCTGGTTCCCTCTCTGGTACCATCAACATCACAGCCTGGGCGACAGAGCGAGACTCCGTCTCAAATCAATTTTACTGTTGATGAGGCTTTTGAAATGTCTCTCACACATCTCTTTGAGGGTAAATGCAGAAATGGAGACATATGGACCAAATCCTAGGGTAGCTCAGCTCAGCCTTTGCATGGCTGTTTGCACTCCTCTGCCCAGACGAGAAGGAGTGGATTGACTCTGCTGGGTGCGGCTCTGCCTCCCTGACCACCCGGAGCATCAAGCAGTGTGGTGATTTTACTGACCCGTACTGGTCTGCTCTGGGGGTGCCCTGTGTGGAAGGCTGGGTGCAGAGGAAGGGAAAGTCTGTCTACTGTGTGAGAGGAACACGTTGCTGATGTCCTTCCCCGAGTCCTGGGATTGGTTCTGCACTACTGTCCACCTGCCTGCACGGCAGGGCCATTTCTACTGGATGCCAAGGAGTGGAGGGGTTCAAGGTTCAGACTCTGGAGTCAGGCTGCTCCCTGTTCCAGGCTCAGCTCCACCATTAGTTGGGTGACCTTGGGACAAGTTACTTAATTTATCTGTGATTTATATTCTTTATCTGAAAAGGGGGATAATAGTCATGCCTAATTCACAGGGTGAGAGGTTTGGCTTTCGCTTTTTTGATCAGTGACACACAGTAAGAAATATATTTTATGTCAACTCCCACTATACACATTCTTACATATGTGTATATACACGAGTGTGTATAACTGAAAAACGTTTTCCAAACAACCCCTAACCTTAGTGCAGGTTGACAAACCATGGTCTATTCTATTCTTTTCTTTCATTAACCAAAATGTTGGTTGAGAGCCATTAAATTGATTTTACTATACATGTGGGTCATCGGCTACAGTTTGAAAATCTCCAGGTTAGGCTGGGTGCAGTGGCTCACACCTGTAATCCCGGCACTTTGGGAGGCCGAGGCAGGAGAATCACCTGAGATCAAAAGTTCAAGACCAGCCTGGCCAACATGGTGAACCTGTCTCTACTAAAAATACAAAAATTAGCCTGTGTGGTGGCAGGCTGTGCCTGTAATCCCAGCTACTCGGGAGGCTGAGGCAGGAGAATGGCTTGAACCCAGGAAGTGGAGGCTGCAGCGAGCCAAGATCGTTCCGCTGCACTCCAGCCTGGGTGACAGAGTGAGACTCCATCTCAAAAACCAAAAAAAAAAAAAAAGAAAGAAAGAAAGAAAGAAAATCACTGGGTTAAGGTATAGCTGGAGTAGCGTAGCTTCAAATGCTATAATTTTCTTCCACAAGTCACATGTGAAGAGAACCATTTTCAAGCTAGAAAGTGTCCAGAAGAGAATGACCAGAGTATTCTATTCCATTGCTCCCTTCCTTCTTTCCTCTTTCCCTACCCATCCACTCATTCAATGGTTTTCTCTTCACTCACTTAGTCATTGTACATCATTGACTTAAATTCCTGTTTCACCTAGAAAAGAGACTCCAGGGAAGGATATGATCTGTAAATCATGGGAAAGACGGGATAAATCTGTTCCTTGCAGGCCTCTGAGCAGAAATGGGATTTTCCGATGGAAGTGACAGGAAGGTGTGTGGGGGTCATGGTAGTGGAAGTGTTTTCCAGTCCTGGGTGCCAATGGTTGACGAGTTCGGCTTCCCTGTGGGACTTCTCTCTTGGAAGTATGTGATCGGAGGTGGAGAAATGGGGTTTTCAGTATTGGGTGGCGGGTCGGCTGAGGTTGTTCCTTCACCCTGTGCTCCACCGAGCTCAGGGATCTGCTGCAGCCACCATCTGGCCCATGGTGGAGGTGGAGAGGAGACCGTGTAGTTGGGTCCTGTGTCCTCACCTTACAACCAAAGCAGCTCCATTTCTGTTTTATACAATGAGATTCTCCATGCAGTTTATTTTGGAGGGGAGAAAGCCCTGAAAACATTCCACTGCTGCTAAAAAAATTTTTTAAATCCCAAAACTAGGAGCTAATTAAATGCCTGTGAGTCTTGGAAGCAATCATTTCTAGGATTTTGGGACTCAATTTTTTTTTTCCTATAAAAACAAGTCCATTAAAATTACAGCGTAAGCCTTTGTTTTGCACTCTTAAATCCAGATATAATTGAGAGCAAGAGTTAAAGAATTACAAGTGTGGCAGGAAAATGGATTGAGATGTTATTTTGTGTTGGTGGTTTCTGTCCTGCGTTCCAAGCATTGGGAGGTACCTGTGTGCTCCCTTGCCTTGGGTATGGTATTGCTGAAGCTCGCTGAAGACAACTGGTTTTGCAGGCTTCTGTTGTTTGAAAAACCTGAGTTTTTTGAGGGGATTGGGCTGGGAGAAAGAAAAAGAGGAATGAAATGGAGTTGTGTGCGTAGGTCCTGGGAAGAACTAGCAGGATTCCTGAGCCCAGTGGCTGTGTGCTCCCCCGTAAGGAGGCTGGACTCCAGGCGCCCAGGTGCCTTTGATCGTCCAAAGCTGCAGAGATGTCAGCCTACAGGGGTATTTGGGGTTTAGAGGGGACCATTATGAAGTCTACAGTGTTTCTCTAACATGAATACACTCAGGAATACCTGACAATCTTGATAAAATGCAGTCTGATTCTGTAGGCCTGTGGTGGGGTCCTAAAAGTATGCACTTCTTTTTTTTGACATGAAGTCTCCCTCTGTCGCCCAGGCTGGAGTGCAGAGGTGCGATCTTGGCTCACTGCAACCTCTGCCTCTTGGGTTCAAGCAATTCTCCTGCCTCAGCCTCCTAAGTAGCTGAGATTACAGGTGCACACCACTACACTCGGCTAATTTTTGTATTTTTAGTAGAGGCAGGATTTCACCATGTTGATCAGGCTGGCCCTGAACTCCTGATCTCATAATCTGCCCACCTCAGTTTCCCAAAGTGTTGGGATTACAGGCCTGAGCCACGGAGCCCAGCCTTAAAATTATGCATTTCCAGCAAGCTCTGAGGGACTCTGATGTTTCTGCTCCCGTGACCACACTTTGAGTAGCAGGAAGCTAAAAGGGCCAGTTCCATGTTTTCTGGACACAGCATAAGCCTTCTAGATTCTTGCATTGTTAAAGCAAGGAGGGCCCTTCCAAAAATAACAGAATTGGAATTTCCCATCAGCACAGCATAAAGGGATGCACCATCAGTTTTAATTTTATTTGAAAGAACTTGCAGACTTGAGTTTGTGATTATAAACACATAGCTGGTGCCCAGGTTGCTCAGGTTAAATTGTATCTTTATGGGAATTCGAGGGTTATTCACCCTGCCACTCCTCCTGTGTTGCCCCAGGGTTAGATTTAGCAAACTGAATGCATCTGGTCTCCCTTTCCTGGGTTTGAAATTCTCTGGGCTTTGTGTACATTGTTTGGCATTTTCTGAGAAGCTGGGAATTAGAGGCCCTTTCTCCTTCCTTCCCACTCCTGGGCAGTTTAAGTCCC
The DNA here is from genome assembly GCA_004027715.1 of Plecturocebus donacophilus. Taxonomy (NCBI): domain Eukaryota; kingdom Metazoa; phylum Chordata; class Mammalia; order Primates; family Pitheciidae; genus Plecturocebus; species Plecturocebus donacophilus. The sequence goes on along the minus strand of PVKP010037609.1, from coordinate 10,380 downwards.
TTGAGGAGCTGCTTATCTTAATTTCTTTGCCTGGAATTTTACCTGTTCCTTATCTTATCTTTACTTGAAAGCACAAAATCTACCTTTCTGTTCCCCATCCCCTGCCTCATCTCAACCTCGATAAGAGAAAAACCAAGGAGGAATGCAAAAGCTCACAGGGCACCCCTGCTTGATGACTTCTCTTTTCAGGAAGAGAAGCGGTGTTGGTGTCAATTCTGCTCGATTACCTCTTCATCTCTGCTTCCTTCACTTACTTAATGCGCTACCTGGGAGGATAAATTATTCTGTAAAGAATAGACAAAATGCAATCCCAGCACTTTGGGAGGCTGAGGTGGGTGGATCTCCTGAGGCCAGAAGTTCGACACCAGCCTGGCCAACATGGTGAAACCCCATCTATACTAAAAACACAAAAAATTAGCCAAGTGTGGTGCCGGGCACCTGTATTCGCAGCTACTCAGAAGTCTGAGGCAGGGGAATCGCTTGAACCTGGGAGGCAGAGGTTTCGGCGAGTCGAGATCACCCCACTGCACTCCAGCCTGGGCAACAGAGTGAGACCCTCAAAAAAAAAAAAGAACAGACAAAGGATTACCACTCCCAGGCTAGCTCTCTGTAGCTACAGCCAACTTCAGAAAAAAATTCTTAAAAGGGCCTTCACCTTCTTTCCAAGGAATTCCTGAAAACCCATTTGTAAATGGAGCAGTCTGTAAATACTCCTTGCTTGGAACGTAACAGTATCTTGTATTTGCAGAGCACTTTACACTTTTGAAGGGATCTGGCATTAATCCAGCATCTGCTTGTGCTGGGGTGCTGCTCCTGTCATCCCCCCAGCTGCCCCTGTGAGGAGGGATCACCATCCCTTCTCCATCTATTTATCCACAAATATTTAAGCGAATGAGCCTTCCTGGTTTAAACAAAAGTTGTAGAAACAAAGGTAGATATGCTGATTGTAAGAAAGAAAAAGTCCAGGCACGATGGCTCATGCCTATAATCCCAGCACTTTGGGAGGCCGAGGCGGGCAGATCACGAGGTCAGGAGTTTGAGAGCAGCCTGACCAACACAGTGAAACCCCGTCTCTATGAAAAGTACAAAAATTAGCCAGGTGTAGTGGCGTGTGCCTGTAATGCCAGCTACTCAGGAGGCTGAGACAGGAGAATTGCTTGAACCTGGGAGGCGAAGGTTGCAGTGAGCCGAGATTGTACCACTGCACTCCAACCTGGGCGACAGTGAGACTCCATCTCAAAAAAAAAAAAAAAGGAGTTTAAAGGGACAGAAAGCTGTACCTCTGGCTTCCTTAGCTCATAATGATGCCCCTCTTAGTACCTAACGGAGAGGAGCAGTGATCGATGGGAAGCACTGAGGTGGTGGTGAGAAGGGAGTCTGACCTCCTCAGCTAGGCAAAGCCATGGGAGGAATCTACAGTGAGTCAGTTCTCTGGGAAGTGGGTTGGGTGAATGCTGGCATTTCATCAGTGGTTGGAGTCTGAATGTGCTGGGTCTTGCATGTGAGGAGGTGAGAGATTTAGAGCAAGACTGTCTAAGCCTGGAAACCAGACGACAGGCCTTGCCCAGCAGCACTGGCACTGGGAGTCCCAGAGTCGAGCTCAGCTTTTCCACTGACCACCATGGGCCTTGGACCAGAGCCTTCCAGGCCCTAAGCCTCAGTTTTCCCTTCAGGAAAATGGAGTGATTGGACGGGATGCTCTGGTCTTCCCGAGTTGACGGGGGAAATGGCTTTCTTGCCTTTGAGGCTGAATCTGTTTTCTTTGATTTTGCTTTTCTTTTCAGAGGGAGTTTTGCTCTTGTTGCCAAGGCTGGAGTGCAATGGTGTGATCTTGGCTCACCACAACCTCCGCCTCCCGCGTTCAAGTGATTCTCCTGCCTCAGCCTCCTGAGTAGCTGGGATTACAGGCTTGTGCAACCACACCTGGCTAATTTTGTATTTTTGGTAGAGACGGGGTTTCTCCATGTTGATCAGGCTGGTCTCAAATTCCCAGCCTCAGGTGATCCATCCGCCTTGGCCTCCCAAAGTGCTGGGATTATAGGCATGACCCACTGTGCTTGGCTTTTTTTTCTGAGACAGAGTCCCACTCTGTTGCCCAGCCTGGAGTACTGCGGTACAATCTTGGCTCACCACACCTCCGCACCCCGGGTTCAAGCGATTCTCCTGCCTCAGCCTCCCAAGTAGCCGGGATTATAGATGTGTGCCACTATGCCTGACTAATTTTTTATTTTTTTTAGTAGAGACGGGGTTTCACCATGTTGGCCAGGCTGGTCTTGAGCTCCTGACCTTGCGATCCACCCACCTTGGCATCCCAAAGTGATTACAGGAGCCACTGTGCCCAGCCTGGATCTGTTTTCTTTCTGAGGAGTGGGGTGGGAAGCACACTCAGGCACAGTCACACAACGGAGGCCGTTCTGTGCTAGGCGCTGGAGATGCAGCAGTGGGCAGCGCTGACGCAGGTCCGAGCCCTTGCTCTAGGGAGCTCACAGAATGTCGGAAGGACAGACACCGAACAAGGAATTCCATAGTGCTTCACTGGGTTAGGAGAGACCACAGTGATGAGAAGGAGCCCATATGTGAAGGGCACAAGGGAGTTCCAGGCAGAGGGAGCAGCCATACAAAGGCTGAAGACAGGAGCACGACGGCCATGCTTGGGGAACCGAGAAAGGCTGAGTGGCACAGTGGTAAGGGGAGATGAATAGGGTGACATCTCGCTACAGTCTGGCTTATGTACAGAGTCCTGTTTGGAAACAAGAAACAGGACTAGGTGACCCACCTCGGTTTCTTTCTCCCTGTGTAGGGAGGACACACACACACACACACAACACACACACACACACACCCTTGCATATAGCCAGGTAGAGGTTGCTGCTCTTCAGCTGAACTTTGCAGCAGATCGTTCACATCAGGAAAAAGTCTGTTCTTCTCCCCCCACTCCCACCGGTGGGGGGATCTTGGGGTCTCGCCCAAGGAAAGGAAGCACTGCTTCCTGGTTTATGTTGAGATGGGAAAGACTTGCCCAAGAACAATGGCGTTTTTGCAAAACAGCACTTTGTTCTGGTGAGACCAGGAGGTGGTTTCCTTCGGGACCTAGCCTGGTCCCACTTCCCCAGACCTGCCAACCACAACAGCCACATGGCGTTCTCTCTGGGACCAACCTTTCATCTGAGACACTTGCTCACGCACAGCTCTGACTGGCTTAACCCTTTGGGCCCCACCCTGCCCAGGCAGCAGCATCTCAGGGCTCATGGAGATGTCCTTGGAGATCCCAGGACATGCTGGCCAGGGGAGCTAAGGCTGGTGGGATGGGGAACCAATCAGACTTGACATGCTGCTTTTCCATTCGAAAGGACCTTCTGGAAAAAGGACTCAGACCTATCCTAGGAGTGGCTCAGCTCAAAAAAACCTTTAAAGCAGCAGAGTCAGAAGGTCATATTTTCTAGGTGGGAAAACTGGGATGGAGGGAAAAAAAGTGAGTTTCTCAAGGCCACACATAGAGTTAGTTGTGGGACCAAGTCTAGAATCCATGGCTCTGACTCTCAGCTCTTAAACATGTATATAGGTAATCCCCTCACAATAAGTCATAGACATGATTATAAGAAACATCCTTCAAAAACACGTTTTAAACACTTGTTTGCAGAGTTCTCTGGGAAACAGTTCAATTCTCTGTCATAAAGCAGCATGCAATGCATCTCAGAAGAAGCACGGGTTCTTTCCACAAGCTGTTCTGCCCTAGAGGAAGTTTAAGGGAGCAAAAGGAAGACAATCTACATTGGAGGGGCAGATAAATCTGCAGTGGCCTGGAATGTCTGGGGGAGGTGGGAGGGAGAAGGGTGTATTGGGAGCTGGGCTGATTGATGTCACAGGCAGTAGGGGGTGAGTCCTGTGACCACTCCCATGTTTTTCAGGCATGCATGCCTGTTCCTCTATGAATCATTAAATGAACCAATTTAGTGAAACGGTCATGTCTGTTCAAAGGGGGACATGAAGGGAAAGCAAGTGGGCATATCACTGTATGATCAGAACAGTAAGTTAGAGCTTTGCTTTTTTTTCTCTCACTGTTGTTGTGATATTCTGCCTGGTGTAGAAGTGGGTACAGATGGCCGAGTGCGGTGGCTCACGCCTGTAATCCCAGCACTTTGGGAGGCCAAGGCGGGCATATCACAAGGTCAAGAGATCAAGACCATCCTGGTCAACATGGTGAAACTCCGTCTCTACCAAAAATATAAAAGTTAGCTGGGCGTGGTGGAGCGTGCCTCTACTTCCAACTACTCAGGAGGCTGAGGCGGGAGAATGGCCTGAACAGGGGAGGCGGAGGTTGCAGTGAGCCGAGATCGCGCCACTGCACTCCAGCCTGGGCGACAGAGAGAGACTCTGTCTCGGAAAAAAAAAAGAAAAGAAATGGGTACAGATAAACATCAACAGTTTCTCGTTCTAATGGAGAGGTGTGTTCATGGTGACTGTGTTGGGGGTAATAGTATGTTCATGGTGGTGGAGGTAATGCTGACAACTACATGGTGGTTATAGTGATGGGGGTATTGGCTGTGGTTATGGCAGCCTTGGTATTGGTTGTAACTATGGTGGTAGTGGTACCAATGGTGATGTTTAGTGGCGATGTTGACTGCAGTTATGGTAAGGACGGTGGTGGTGAGTAGTGTGACGATGATGGTGATGGTGAGGGCATAATGATGTTGATATGGTGACAGTGTAAATGTAGGGTGATGGTGTTGGCATTGCAAGTGATGGTTATAGTTTTGATGGTAAAATGACAATTATGTTTGATGGTGTTGAGAATGGGGTTGGTATAAGGATGGGTGTTGGTCAAAATGATTTTAATGATGCTTTTTGTTGGTGATAATGGTGGTATTGGTGTTCGTGCTAGTTACAATAACGTCTTTAATGCTATTGGTGACACCTGCCTGTCTCAGTAGGTGACATTGATGGAGGTGGTAGTGGCATGAGTGCTAGTGTGAGTGGTGAACTTGATGGTAGTTTTGCTGTCATGGTGGATGGGAGTGGCACCAGAGGTGGTGGTTCCAGCGATAGTGGCAGTAGTAGGGAGGGTGGTGGGAAGTTGGTGACAGTAGCAGTGGAAGAGGCAGAGATGATGACCAGAATGGTGGGGATTGCACAGAGTGGTACAGGTTCTGGCAGGGACCCTTAGATACCATGAGCCAACTACAAGCTCTCTTCTCTGGAGCCGACAGCATGTTGGACGTGGGGAAAGTGCCTTACCACATTCCCCTGAAGCCTTTCTTTCCACCTGCTGCAATCCCGGTGAGAATTAATTCTCTGTGCAGGCAGAGATGGCTGTTTTCTGGGGGTCTGTGGGGCTGGTGCTGAAAACAGGTCTGTTGCTGGGAAAGTGGACAGAGAGGGAGGCTCAGGATTGCTGAGCTAGAGGGTGCTTTAGAGGCAGGTCAGCAGGAATGAGGCACGTGAGGGTATGCTGATGGATGGCAGGGGCCGCTCTGGGGCTGGGGCGGCAGGGAGGCAGTCGTGGCCGGCGTGCAGGGGCTCACGTAGCTGGCAGAGCAGGCGTGTACTTCCTGCTGACTCAGCAGAGCAGGCAGGAACTGATTCTTTTCAACTAATGTGTCTTCTCCCCGGATTAGCTCACCCAGCTCTGGCTGGGAAAGGGGGAGGGAGGCAGCCTCTCCCATCTCCCCAGGCTTAGGTGCCCTTTGGAGGAGAGGGCAGGCAGACCAAGGGGCCCCAATGGGATCAGTAACTGACTCTCTGTATCCTTGAACTCATTCTCAATGGGCTGCCATTTGGCTGGCAGGGACCCAGCTCCCCAAATATCAAGGGATCTAGCTGCCCTATTTCCACCAAACCCAATCCACATGGGGGGTCTACCCTCTCCATTTCTGCTTCGCAAAAGGTAGCATAGCCTGGGGGTGAAGAGAGTAAATAAACTAGAGTCAGGCTGCTTCACCTCCTTCGCCAGGTCTCCCACGTGTTAGCTGTGTGACTGTCTGCCTCTTGGTTTATCATTTGTGAGTTGGGGACAATGACTGCTGCTCAGAGGCTGTTGTGGGGGCAGATGAGTTAAGCCTACAAAGTGCTTGAACTCATGGAGTGAGTATTCAAAAAGTTGAATAAAAAAGTTGCTGTGATTATTGCTACTGAGTGTCGAATAAGTTATACTTTAAGCAAGATTCAGTAGTCTCGCCAGTAAAATGATGATAATTTCTTAACATGCATACTTGATATGATAATTAAAAGGGATTAAATGGATGAAAGCCATTTAATCCTGTACAAAGCAGCACAGCAGTTGTTACTATCTTTGTCATTAGCTCGGGGGCCAGCCTCAGTATCCTTCCTGGAGCGAAGTGAGGGTTTTGAGTGTCCTATCTGGGTTTGGATTCTTAAGAGTGCTATCTTGTGATTGCTGCCTCTCCGCAAGAGAAGTACCTCCTCGTGAGTGGGAAGATTTGAGCAGATCAGCTGTCCAGTTTGTAGCCTCTTGCCCCCTACCCCCTGCCCTGCTCGGGACTCATGCCCTGGATAGGGGTCAAAAGAAAGAGAAGGTTCTGGGAACATCCTCCTATCCCGATATTTCCGTAGAATCTTTTTTTCTATTTCTTCATCCCTAGCTGCCTTTTTTTTTTTTTTTGAGATGGAGTCTTGCTCCCGTCTCATGCAGGCTGGAGTGCAGCGGTGCGATCTCGGCTCACTGTAACCTCCATCTCCCGCGTTCAAGCGATTCTCCTTCCTCAGCCTCCCGAGTAGTTGGGATTACAGGTGTGTGCTACCACACCTAGCTAATTTTTGTATTTTTAGTAGACACGGGGTTTCACCATGTTGGCCAGGCAAGTCTTGAACTCCTGACCTCAGGCGATCTACCCGCCTCAGCCTCCCAAAGGGCTGGGATTATGGGCGTGAGCTACTGCGACAGGCCCTCCCTTTCTTTCTGTGTCTTCTTTCCCTTCCTTGTTCAATACCCATTCATTCATTCATTCATTCATTCATCTATAGGACATGGAAGTCACGGGATCTGCCCTGGAAAAGCCTTTAAGTTCCCATTCTTAGGGAGAACATGGCTCAGACTCCAATCAGGGCTTCATTATGTGCTTCTGTACATGCAACAGAGGGGTGGGGATGCACATCAAATGAAAATTCTACTTTCTCTGCATTAAGGAAAGCTATCAACAATGATGCTATCTAGCGACCATAAAATCAAGATCTAAACAAAAGAATGACTGTATAACTAGCTGATTGCCTCAACTGTGAAAGAGGTTAAAATGGTACCCTTGCATGGATTTGGTTTTTTGTTTCCGTTTGTTTGGACTTCAGATGCATACAGTTGAGCACCTCATACTCCCTCCCCTGTGCTGATGTAATTTTTCTCCTTCTTCCCAGAGTCTCATGCTCATTTCTCACTCCTTTACTCACTCTAGGAATCCACTCCAATATGTTTAGAAATGTGTCCTTAAAATGTGTTTGTCTTTATAAAATATGCATTTGGTTAACAATCAGTTGCACAAGTGCTTCTTGTTTATACCTCACCATGATGTAGCACAATGAACTCCTCCACATACCACTGATGCTCTTGATGATCCATTTCCAGCGCTGGGTACCGGATTCAAGACATGAATTTTACAAGGCTCCGCGTCCTTGAGTTGCTCACAGGTTAGAGAAATGGACAATTCAGGACAGGGTTGGAACACAAAGGAGTTAGTGATCAGTTCTGCTGGTGCAGGATGGGGAGGGCTTCCCAAAGGCAGAGCCACCTGAGCAGAGCTTTAAAAGGTGAATAAGAGCTCACTAGGTGCATAGCAGGGAGGAGGAAGTGGGAGCAGGTGCTCCAAGTAGAGAGAGCACTATCTGAAAAGGACTGGAAGCATGTAGCGGCTTAGCATGTCTAGGCAACCGAATGATTTTGTTGTGGCTCAGGCAAAGGATATGAAAAGGAAGGGCAAGAGACAACAGCTGGCATTTGTCGAATTATGATGTGCCAGGTGCTGTTGTAAGTGATTAAGTACTGAATTCCTTTTAAGCCACATAACCCTACGTGTTGTGAAAGAAAATTAAATTTTGGGACCCCAAACGCATTTAGTTGAAGGGAAAAGTCAAGCTGGGAACTGAGTCACACAAACGTGACTCTCCTTCTTAGTTCCTAAATAAGATGGCTGGCGGGGTGCGGTGGCTCACGCCTGTAATCCCAACATTTTGGGAGGCCGAGGTGGCAGATCACCTGGGTCAAGAGTTCAAGACCAGCCTGGCCAACATGGTAAAACCCTGTCTCTCCTAAAAATACAAAAATTAGCCAGGTGTGATGGCAGACACCTGTAACCCCACCTACTTGGGAGGCTGAGGCAGGAGAATCGCTTGAACCTGGGAGGCAGAGGTTGCAGTGAGCCGAGATCGTGCCACTGCACTCCAGCCTGGTGACAGAGCAAGACTCCATCTCAAAAAAAAAAAAAAAGATGGCTGCAAGATGAAAAGCTACCTGCCTCCCCCATATTTTGCCCACAAGGAAATTCCTAGTGAGCTGTTAAAACTTCACAATGGCAATGCATATTGATAGCTTATCTTTACGGGGCAGTCACCCCAGCCCACCAGACGTAAATGCATATCTGATTGTTCCCTTACCTCATTGTGTCTGTGTTATTTTATGGAAAAATGCAGATTCCTCCCATTTTTCCTCTGCCCCTTTGTTTATGCCATCTTACATAAAAAATTCGGATTCACTTACAGGAAAACAGTGTACTTCTCGGTATCCCACCCTTTCCCCTTTAAATTGGGAGCCCTGAAAATCACCTTCAAAGAAAGGCATAAACCTGTCTCCTGGGCGTGTCCTTAACTTTGGCAAATCAACCTCCCAAAATGATTGAGACTTGTCTCACTATTTTCCTTAATTGACAGGGTGTACTATTATTCCCATTCTGCAGGAAAGAAAACAGAGACCCAGAGAAGTTAGTAACGTGCTCACAGTCACACAGCTTATAAATGTGTAGGAAAATACCTGTGGTTGTGCACGGGTCTGAGCATGTGTCTCTGTGGGTGTGAGTGTGGGCCTTGGTCTTCCTGCCACCATGGGGCCCCATGGAAGCTGTCAGAGCCCATCAGCCTGTCCTGGTGTGAGAGGCCTGGTCTTGGCCTCAGATGCTAGATGGGCACACATCAAACGCAGCCTGAGCCTGGGACTGGTGGGGCAGAATAATTTAATGAGGATCCAGAAGAGAGGCTGCAGCTGGTGGGGAGTGGGAAGGGGGCCCGTTTTTGCCCAGTGAAGCTTCTGGGCTCCAGAGCCCAGCATCCGGGGTCTGCATGTGTGTTGGGGAGGGAAGATGGCTGTGCTGGGTGCCTGGCCATGACCCCCTCCTGCCCCATGCAATGGCAGAACTGCATCTAACCTAGGTATGCCCCACCCCTGCCTGGACATCAACCTAGTCCCCAGGTGTCCCATGGGACTTCAGGAGACTCAGGACACCAAGTCCAGCATTTTCATCTCTAAAGCTGTTCTGACATTTCCATGAGATGGAACACAGAGAAAATCACTTCTAGACCAACTAGTTCAATCCCTCACTTTACAGAGGGGAAACTGAGATTCAGAAAGGGGCAGGGAATTCCCTGAGGTCACCCAGCAAAATTGAGTTTGGCCCACGCTTAGAATCAAGAAATTCTCAATTGACGTCCAACAACCTTTTCACACTTTTAGAACAAGACCAACACACATAAACATTAGCAAAATGCAACGTCGTTTACTTGATGGCCTCTGCCTCTATGGCCTGGACACTTCCTCCTCCCAGGCCACTCACTTCTGCAGAGTGGAGGCCACTTCCCCAGTGCCCACAGCCAGAAGGGCTTTGTGAGGAAGGCCAGGGACAGGGCTGACAGAGCATCTCCTCATTCTCCCCCGATGGGAGTGAGTGTGTGTGTGTGTGTGTGTGTGTGTGTGTGTGTGCGTAGGGGGTTGCCCTTTAGTTGTGGCCTTAGGTCAAAAAGAGAAATGTGGGGGGACCCAATTTGGTCAGTCTATCTAAGATGTGGGTAGATAGAGGAGGAATTGGGTGTGGAGCAGGAGAAGGGGTGAAGATGGTGTGGCGCGTGAAGACGGTGGCCCTGGCCAGGACACAGTTGTGATAGGGTACAGGAAAACCTTGTCCTTGTCCTTGGCATCTTGGGTAGCACACACACTGTTCTGTCATGTCCAGCAGTCACAGTGTGAAAGATTTGTTTTCTGGGAGGTTCCTATGACAAATGTCCATTCATGGCAAGAAACTTCTATAGGTCTTAGGCCACCTACAGCGTCAGGATTGGACTCCTTATCTCCACCTGCAAGCCTTCTCCAGATTCTAGGGTCTAGAGTCTAGAACCTGAGGCTGCAAATTCAAGGTCTAATTCTAAACCTAGTCCACAATGCAGGCTTTT
>PVKP010037608.1:0-21497 GCA_004027715.1 Plecturocebus donacophilus | reverse complement strand
GATACAGTGGCTCATGCCTGTAATCCCAGCACTTTGGGAGGCCAAGGCAGGCAGATCACCTGAGGTCAGGAGTTCGAGACCAACCTGGCCAACATAGCAAAATTCTCATCTCTACTAAAAATACAAAATTTAGCTAGGTGTGATGGTGCATGCCTGTAGTCCCAGCTACTCATGAGGCTAAGGATGGAGAATCACTTGAACCCGGGAGGTGGAAGTTGCAGTGAGCCAAGATCACACCACTGCATTCCATCCTGGACAACAGATCAAAAAAAAAAAAAAAAAACTGTTTAAAATAACATTTTAGTTAAGTCTAGCGTTCTTTGGCCAAGTGCAGTGGCTCACGCCTGTAATCCTAGCACTTTAGAAGGCTGAGGTGGGTAGATCACTTGAGGTCAAGAGTTCAAGACCAGCCTGGCCAAATTAACCAGACATGGTGGTACACGTCTGTAGTCCCAGCTACTTGGGAGGCTGAGGCTTGAGAATCGCTTAAACCTGAGAAGCAGAGGTTAAAGTGAGCCGAGATCGCACCACTGCATTCCAGCCTGGGAGACAGAGCGAGACTCCATCTCAAAAAAAAAAAAAAAAAAGTGTAGGGTTCTTTAAATTGCCCAAAGAATACAATATGCATGGTTTTATACAGACTATTACATTAAGTATGCACTAAGAGAATAAGGTATACTGTAACATACTGCATACAATTGCACTGGCAGAATTAGATGACAGAAATGTATTCTGAAATTTATATTTCAATTGTTTAGTTGCTTTAAAACACTGGGAATTTTATGACAGTTTCAGCTTACCAGCTCTTCCTGTTCTTTGTCATAATCTTAGCTGCTTCTACAGGTAGTTTTGGGGTTTTGTTTGTTTGTTTACCAGTGACTGTTACTTGATTTTTCCCTCTGATCTTCATTAATTCTTTGACATTTTCCTTAATGGTATCAAGAAAGCTACCATCACCCACTTTCCTGACCATATGAACAATGTATTTCTCTTCTTGTTCAGTGGTCAATTATTCTTAAGATTTCTCACATTCCTTCTATAGGTTTTACTAAAGTAAAATGATTTGTTCAAGCCTTATTGTATTTGTTATCTATGGGTATATTTCACTGAGGTAACGGGTGATCAGAATCACCCTCGTCTTTAAAGTGTTTTTTTCTTTCTCTCTTTTCCCAACAAGAAAGTTATACATGCATATCATATGTACATTAGAATACAGTAGTCCCAAGATGTTGCTTTTGACAGTGTCTAAAATATACCACATGCAAATAAAAAAGCCTTCGGTATGAAATTTCATGGGAAAATACTGTCTTCAAGCATTACTGAAAGTAGTTATCTTACTCGGGCAAAAACTAACAAAAGTGTTCAGAAGTAGCAGAATTGAAGAAAAAAACTAACAAAATGGTTAAATTTTCAGATATGTCAGCCAGTGCCAGGATCTGCAAGCATAAAGGACTGCATCCACATTATCCAGTCCTTACCTGATGATGACCCTCCTGAGGTCTTAGGAGTACACCCAGAGGCCATCAGGAGCTGCAGTGAGACCCAGGACCAGAAGTTTGTTGAAAATCTCATTGCCTCGCAACCAAAAATGACCACTGCCAACTTCATGATCAGGTAAGAGCTCACTAGGAAAAACTCCATCAAAAATTATCAGGCTGGGTGTGGTGGCTCACACCTGTAATCCCAGCATTTTGGGAGGCCGAGGGGGGTGGATCACGAGGCCAGGAGTTCAAGACCAGCCTGAGCAACATGGTGAAACCTCGTCTCTACAAATAACACAAAAATTAGCCAAGTGTGGTGGTAAGCACCTGTAGTCCCAGTAACTTGGGAGACCGAGACCCTATCTCAAAATGAAAAAAAAAAAATTGGTTTGAAAGGATATATAGAAAAGTATAGTCTACATGGCAGAGAAACTAAATTCTACTCCAATGAGTTCCTTATGTATTTAAGTTCTAAGTTTTCAATCTGTATGTCTAACAAATTTTAACAATTGCTTTGAAAAGATATTTGAATAATGTTTGATCCCATTTATAAATTTAAACATTTTCAAATATATTAAGATTTATTATAAAGTTAATGTACTTCAATTTGCCTGCCTGCCAGAACTTCTCAAATCTTTGAATAACTTTTATAAAATAATTAAAATACGGTGAATCTTAAATTCTCTTATTTTCTAACATTTTATATCAATTTAATGAGATTTCAACTTAAAATAATAAATCACTTTCTCAATTATATCATTTAATTGGGGTCCCAAGACCGACCCCAATCTAATACATGGTATTAAAAGGCCCAATTCTCTTAAACGTTATAAATATTTAAGATACCAACATATTATAAGGAAATGCTTTTAATAAACATACTAGATGTTTATTAATGTCCCTTTGGTCACTTTGGGAGGCTATACTTAACCCAGTCTTGCTGCCTTTGCTTATCTTGTCTGTGGGGCTTGATTCAAAAATCTATCATAGTCAATGTAATTTCCTTAGTGGTAGCAAATCTTTGCCCTCTGAAGGTAAGCTTGACTTTTGACACCTTTTGACCTTTTGAATTATTTGAAGCCACCTGCGATGAATTCTACGGAGAAAACCAACTTTAAAGTCAGAACAGTGTGATGATAAAGTAGGGAGCCATGTGACCTCAGGCAACTTGTAAACTGGTTCAGAAGCAGCACTGTAGGACTAACTACTTCGTGGCAGCTTTAAGGTTATCGCTTACCTTGAAGGATGACATTCATTTGACTGTAAAACCTGGAGTGTTTGTTGAAAAATCAGTCCCTACTAGCAAATAGAATAACCAAGAGAGGGAACTCAAAAGAGATGTGCCCCATTCCCTCATCCAGTAACTGTCTAAGGAGGTTCTCCCACCTTCCTGGGCCCTGGTTTCATCATCTTTAAAAGGATTCCAAAGAGCTCTTCCAGCTCTAGTGTTTAGTGGTTCTGCGTAGTATCGTAGCCTCACCTAAGCCTGGACACGTGCTCCTCCTGTCACCCCCTCAACGGAGCATGAGGTTAGGAAGCCCTTCCTGTAAACACAGAACAGAACAAGCAGTGGAAAGCTGCATGCCGCTGCTTCAGCATGCTCTGTTTAGTTGCCTCCTCTTTTTCATTGTATTGCAAATGCATTCAGATGATTATTTTACAAAGAAATTTAAAAAAAAACTTTTATAATACGTGTTTCCTTGCAAATGTTTAAAGTACATTGGACAGTTTCTTATCTGTAAAATGAAATGAATTCCATGGTCTCTGTAAGATCATCCATTGCATGGTTTTGTGGTTCCGTTTATCTTCAGATGGAACTTAAGCAGAGGGCCCTCTAACATTAGAAAGATATCTGTAGCTCATTTTTCTCTTTGTTTCTTTTAATTTTTATTTTCCTTCTTTTTTCTTTTTTTGATTTTTCTTCCTTTTTTAAATTTTTTTATCTGTTTTTTTTTTTCTTTTTTCTTTTTTTTTTTTTTGAGACAGAGTCTCGCTCTGTTACCCAGGCTGGGGTACAGTGGTGCCATCTCTGGTTACTGCAGCCTCCACCTTCCAGGTTCAAGTGATTCTCGTGCCTTAGCCTCCTGAGTAGCTGGAATTACAGGGACCCACCATGCCTGGCTAATTTTTGTATTTTTAGTAGAGACGGGGTTTCACCACATTGGCCAGGCTGATCTCAAATTCCTGACCTCAAGTGATCTGCCCACTTTGGTCTCTCAAAATGCAGGAATTACAGGCATGAAGCATCATGCCCAGACAATTTTTATTTTTTTAACTGATATAATAATTGTACATATTTCTATGGTACATAGTGATGTTTTGATAGATACAACGAATAATGATCAGATCAGGACAATTTACATGTCTGTCATCTCAAACATTTATCATTTCTTTGTGTTGGAAACTTTCAGTATCCTCTCTTCTAGCTATCTGAAGGTGTGTAATCTATTTGTGTTAACTATAGTCATCCTACAGTGGTATAGAACACTAAAACTTATTCCTCCCGTCTCCTGGTAATCTTGAATCCTTTAACAAATCTCTCCCCATCTCCCTCTTCCCACTCCATGTCTCAGTCTTCTCTTGGTTTCTTTTGCAGACATGGGCAGAGTAATGAGCAACTGGTGATGGAAATTCTATCCAATTTGCTAAAGCGGCTGCCACTGACAGTGGAGAAAGAAGAATGTGCTGTGGGAATGCCAACCACATTGAAGAACATGATGTCAAGCTCCATTTGGGAGTCTCTTTCTAAAAATCTCAAAGGTAAGCGTGGGACATGAGCCTTTTCCCTTTACCTCACCCTCCTCAGGAAAGGACTCTGGCATCAGGAGTAAGGTAAAGAAGATAGGACAAAAATTCCACAGAAGTAGAAAGACTGAGATAAGTAGGAAAACTCAATCTCTGCCTCCTCTCTGCAAGCTGAAAGACAGAGAGCAGGGAAGAAAATCACACTTTGGTTTGAGGGTTGGTAGCATGTGGCACTGAGATCAAAAGTGAAGAAATAAGTGTAGCAAACCGGAAAGCAGCAACTCTGCTTGGGAGATTCTCAAGAGCCCCTAGGTGCCTGTTCTCTCTGCCTCTCGGCCTTCTGGAACAGCAAAGGTTTAGATGGACCTTCTGCTGGAAGACCAGTTGGCTCTGAGAAGCTAAGGGGAATCAGGACAGGCCCGGGAAAACAGAGGAAGCCTGGTTGCCCAGAGATGGCTCCAAACCCATCTCTTAAGGGGCTAAATTGCTGGACTACGATAATTTTCCCAGTTAAATTTTAATATCCATATTCTATGCCTTTGAAGAAGGTTATTTAGAAACCAAATATTGAGCAATAGTCTATCAAAACAGTATTATTGATGAGTCTCAATCAAAAGTCGGCAAATTAGGGCTCACAGGCCAAACCCAGCCCACCATTTGTTTTTGTACAGCCTGTGAACTAAAATGGCTTTTGCATTTCTTAATGGCTGAAAAAAAATCCAAGGAAGAAATATAGTTTGTAACACATAAATGTTATATGAAATTCAAATTTGAGTGCCCATAAATAAAGCTTTATTGGAACACAGCCACACTTACTCATGACATATTGTCCATGCATCTATACATAGTAGATAGCGTGGCTATACAAGTACATAGTGTGGCCACACCCACACTACAAGCGGAGAGCCACGTAGCTTTCACAGAGATGGTGTGATCCCCACACCCTAAAATGTTTGCTATCTGACCTTCTACAGAAAATGTTTATCAACCCCTTGTCAGTACACACGAAATTCCCTTAACTTTCAAAGCCTAAGTCCTTCCATGTAAAGCCTCTTTTTAATCTGTAAAATACCAAAATTTTTATCTCTTTCTAAAATCCAGATCATGACCCCCTTACCCATTGTGTCTTGCTAACCTTTTTGAAGCAAGAAATTACACGATTTGATGTTATTATTCGTCATACATAAATCCTTAAAAGATCTTCAACTTGCTGTAAAAGGAGAGATCATCCTCACCCAAGAATTGGAGGAAATATTTAACTCTTTTCTTAATATGAGAGTGCCTACATTGTGGCAGGTAAGCAGTTATTCTTATTTCTTATTTTCTTGCTTGCTTGAAATAAACGTCCAGGTTCAAGGGAATGGTGAGGTTAACTGGTGCGTCTGCATGATGAAATAGTAACTATGAAAAGATACTGATGTACTTTTTCATATATTCACATCTCTGAAGTTGGAATGCCTCTTAACAGTCACTGTTAGCCACACGGCACCATCACTTAGTTATCGCTATGTGTGTGTCTATGCATTACGGCGGCTCACGTCCTAGTAGGTGCACTGTTGGTACTACTATAAGTGTTGAATTTAATTGCTTTTAAAATAAAAACAAAGCTAAACAAGATAATGGAAAAATTGCTGGGTTGTGCTCTTAAACAGAAGGCCAAATTGTAAAAACACAAAATGTACTAGACCAGGAATAAAATAAGCCATGGAAGACCTGGCAGCACAGAGTAGGAAATTAACGAGCTCGATGCTGGACACAAGCGCTATTTCCCTAGAAATGAACTTCTCCCCTTACGATTAGCACTGGCCTTTTCCAGAACCCTGAAACCTACACCAGATTAAAAACCTGTGTAGACATGTGAAAAGATGTTCAACAGCATTTGTTTTCAGGCAAATGCAAATCAAAACCACAATGAGATACAACTTCACACCCACTAGGATGGAGAGAAGCAAAAAGACATTAAAAACAAGCGTTGGTGAGGATGTGGAGACACTGAAACCCTCATACACCACTCATGGGAATGAAAAATAGTGCAGCCACTTTGGAAATAGTACAGAAGTTTCTCAAAAAGTTAAACAGATTTACCATTTGACTCAGCAATTTCAATTCTAGGAATATACGCAAGAGAAATTAAAACATAAATGTCCAGGCCGGGCACGGGGGCTCACGCCTGTAATCCCAGCACTTTGGAAGGCCAAGGCAGCAGATCATCTGAGGTCAGGAGTTCAAGACCAGCCTGCCCAACATGGTGAAACCCCATCTCTACTAAAAATAAAAATTAAAAAATTAACCAGGTATGGTGGCAAGCACCTGCAATCCCAGCTACTTGTGAGGCTAAGGCAGGAGAATTGCTTGAACCCAGAGGTGGAGGTTGCAGTGAGCCAAGATCATGTCATTGCACTCCAGCCTGGGTAACAGAGGGAGACTCCATCTCCAAAAAAATAATAATAATAAAAAAGCCCACACAAAACTTGCACATGAATGTTCATGGCAGCATTATTTATAATACCCAAAAGGTGGAAACAACTCCAATGTCCACTGACTGATGAATGGACAAAATACGGTATGCCCCTGTAATGAAATAATATTTAGCCAGCAAAATGAATGAAGTACTGATACATGCTACAACATAGATAAAGCTTAAAAACAATAGTTTTTCTGTGCTATGTGTAAGAAGGCCATCACAAAGACCATATATTGTATGATTTCATTTACAGGAAATGTCCAGAATAGACAAATCCATAGTGACAGAAAGTAGATTACTGGTTGCCTTGGTTTGTGGGTGACAGTGAATTGGAGAATGGATGCTAAGAGGGTTTTCTTTTGGAGTCAAGAAAATGTCCTACAATCGACTACAGTAGTGATTGCACAACTCAGTGAATATACAAAAACCATTAATTTGTACGCTTTAAATAAGTAAGTTGTATGGCATTTGAATTATATCTCAATAAAGTTTATTTTTTAAATCTATGTAGAAAACAAGACAGGTGAGAGGAAATAATGAAAATTATAATTCTTTAAAATTGAATACAAGCCGTGATGAAAAACTGAAATACAGAGACACATCTAGAATCATAGGACTTCAGAGCTTGAAAGAATCTTAGGGGTCCTCCACTCCAATGACCTTATTTTACAGATACGAAAACTAAAAAGCAGAGAGGCCTTATTACATGCTTAGCAAGCCCAGTGGTGAAATAGCTGGGACTCTACAAGTGCAAAGTAAGGCTAAAGGAACATGGCTGAGTTGGTACACTCTGAGTACAGTCACATGTGGCTGAGGCCATTGCTCATTTGACAGAGTGACAAGAGCTGAGATTAGTCAGGTAGAAATGTCCAGCTTGGACCAATAGGTAGGAAGTCGTGCATTCAGAGACAGGGTCGGCAGAAAGACGTGCTGTTTGAGGAACAGATGACGGCGTCCTGTTTTAGACATGGAAAGTGTGAGAAGCTAGAGGGGCTCTCACGTCGAGCTATTGAAAAGCAATGAACAAAAGCACAGGCTACAAAGCGAGCCCTTGGTGTCATCAGCCTAGACGAAGCCATGGATTAAATCTGGGAGAGGGAACATAAAGTAGCAAGAGAAGAGGACTAAAGGGACTCTGGGCAACACCAGCCTCGAGGGAGGGAAGGAGAGGAGCCAGTGAAGGAGACCTAAAAAGAAGTAGTCGGAGAATTCGAGAGAAAGCCAAGGTGGAGTCTAGTCACAGAAGCCAAAGCAAGGGAGCAGGAGGAAGCAATGAGCTCCCTCAAAAGCTGCAGAGGATACGGGTGCAGGGAGTGAGTTGAATATGGAAAATAGAAGGTCACTTGTGGTTTCTAAGGAAGACTCCAGAAGAGGGTACAGTAAACAAAAGGAGAAAGAGGCTATTGGGCTGCAAGAATCTCCTCCCCACTTACATCGAAAGGTAAGATTGAGTGTTGGGTGGTTTGTGTAGTTAAGATGGAAGGGTGCGCTAATAAACAGGGATGGAGGATGGAAAGCGGAATCAACAGAAGGGAGAGGAGGTATGCCAGAAGGCTGTGCAGAGCACAGGGGCAAGGGCAACTTGGCTCAGAACTGGAAGGCAAAGCGGAGAAAAGGAGTAGACAGTGGGTGGGATGTAGAGAACTTTGTGTAGGGGAAGGCCAGGAAGCTGAAATTGCTCATGCCTAATAGCATGTGAAAGTGATCTCCCCAGAGAGGAGGAAAGAGGATGAGGAAATGAAAAGATTTGAAAAGAGTGATAAAAGCCTTCAGCCAGGATAGAAGCTTCCAAGCGTTTTATCCAAAGCACTGTTAAGATAATGTTGTTTTGCCCTAGTAATAAGGTCTAGACTTTTCATTATGTGCTTTCAGTTGGAAAATGACATCCTCCTGCCAAGGTATTTCTCCCTGGCAATTGAGTCTATTACCAAGGTTTGCAGAAATGTTCCTGATGACCCCAAAGACGAGGAAAAAAAATGATGTGACTGTCTTTACATCCCAACAGAAACACGCCTACACATCATGTAAGCCACTGAGTTCCTGGATTGATCTCATCCAGCGGCTGAATTTCTTCAATACTTGGGCCAAAGTGGCTTACACTGCGATACAGCGTCGGTATGGGTGAAAGCTGCTTTACATTCCTTCCTCATTTTTGCTTAAAGCCTAAAGGTTTACGACATCATTTCCCATGCTTGGTTTCCTTGTGTTCTCACGGTAACGTGTGAATTAAGCAAGGGAGGGATTCTTATCTACCCTGAGCTGAGAAAGTGAGCACCTAAGGTGTTGAGTCTTGTGTAAGCTCCCTCCACTCAAGAGACGGAGTTATGACTCCAACATAGTACATTTCTCTTTCCTAAGAAATGCACAGGATGAAATGTGAAAGAATTAGTTACATGTAATTTTTATTATTTTTTTCTGAAACAGAATCTCGCTCTGTCATCCAGGCTGGGGTACAATGGCACGATCTCGGTTCACTACAACCTCCGCCTCCTGGGTTCAAGCGATTCTTCTGCCTCAGCCTCCCAAGTAGCTGGGATTACAGGCACCTGCCACCACGCCCAGCTAATTTTTTGTATTTTTAGTAGAAGCGGGGTTTCCCCATGTTGGCCAGGCTGATTTTGAACTCCTGACTTCAAGTGATCCACCTGCCTCGGCCTCTCAAAGTGCAGGGATTACAGGCGTGAGCCATCGTGCCCAGCCACATTTAATTTTCAAATGTGTTTTTAGTTATAATAAAAATAGCTTGAGAGGCATTAGAGTAGCTGGCATCTAACAAGTGCCTCACAGGATGTGAAATATTTCTCTAGGAGCTTTACTCACAGCAGCCCTTGATGTGAAGTAGGTGCTATCATTATCATCATCCCCATTTTAGAGATGAGGAAACTGTCCAAGGACATTAAGTGCCCAAGGTTACACAACTAGAACATGGAAGTGTTGAGATTTTAACTCAGAACTCATTCCAAAGTCTGTGCCAAGCTGCCTCCTGTATTTACATTTGCTACTCTTAAGTGTAGCAACAGAATAAATCCACGCCTTTATATCCTTTGGGAGATGTCTGTGACTCAAAAACAATGGACAAGATTCCACAAGGCACAGGCAGGATTCCCACTATAATAATGACATCTCTTGTTACCCAAATCTGTTGCCTTCCAGCCTTTGTGCTCCCTCTTTTCCTTCACGACCTTACAAACCATAGTTGGCTTCTATTCAAGGACTGGATAAGAGTCCTGCACTGGGGAAGTTGAAATGAAAAGTAAAAGGAGGACCCTGGGAGGGGAGGAACTGGAGGAAATGGCCCACATCACCCAAAGGTGTGCAATTATTATGCCCTTAATCTCCCAACCTGTGGTCTGCTTTCCACTAGGTATATGAGATTCGTCACAATTTGGAAGCAGTCTGTTCCATCATCTAGCCAAAAATGCAAATACCATGATGATTCAGAGAGCAATCTCTTTGAAGGGTTTCCTTCAAGATACTGGCTCCCAGCTTTCTTCTTTCCACAAGGTGAGCTTTAGAACCAAGGTCAGCTCCAGACCTGGCCCAACCAAGTTTGCACTCAGTCCCTCTATCACTCACCTTTTTCTCCTCCCCTTTAGGATGACAGCACCTGCACCCCCACAAGTGCCTGGGTCTCTCGTGTGCACGAGAGCAGTCTCTTCCTCCCCACCCACTTCCTTCCCTCACCCCAACCTCCTCACATGCCAAATCCACCCACCCCTATCAGATTTCACCTGTTTCTGCCTGCTCAGCACAAATGTCCAGCAGGAGAGGCAGGCATGAACCAGAGCACGTTCCAACGATGTGTGGTTGGGGGGTGTAAAGAGAGTTGTGAAGGGGCGACACTGGGCTGTGAGCTCTACGAAGGCAGGAACCAGAACTGTTTTAATTTCCATGGTGTCCCTAGCCCCTAATACAGCCCCCAGCACACACATACAAGGCTCTCACTAAAATCTGATGAATGAATGGCTTTCTCAATAGAATATAGGAATGGATCAGTACTTGTGGAGCATAAAACAGGGGGACCTTCACTAAGAGCCAGGGAAGCCCACTAAGGAAATAACATCTAGGATGAGTCTTGAAGCTTGCTGCCAATTAAGTACTATCCAGGTGCGGACAGAGGAAGAAGAGAGTAATTCGTAGCGCTTCCATAGTACTTATTGGGTGCCGTGCATTGTTCTGAGGACTTTGTATAAATTAAGTCATTTAATTCTCATGACAATCTTAGGAGGTTTTTACTAGAACGATCCTTGTTTTCAGAGAGAAAACCTTGGCACAGAGAAATTAAGGAATTTGCCCCAAGTCATATCACTAGCAAGAAGTGTAGAGTCTACTCCACTACTAAGTGGAATGATTCTGGGGGGGAAAAATAATAAGTGACTGAGCCAAGATTTGAACTCAGCCTGACTTAAAATGTTGAGTGTTTAGATGACTGCACTAAGCGGGGACAGCATTCTTACAAGAGAAAACAACATTCAGACTAGGAGAAACCAAATGTTCATTATGGCCAGAACAAAAGACCCCCAGAGGGAGAATGGTTGCAGCTGCAAAGGTGGACATGGCTGGCCCGCGGGGCTGTGTAACACACACTAAGGGAGTCTACTCCATCCTGTGGCAGCAGAAACCACTGGTGTTTTCAGGCCAGAGAGGTCATGATCCAGCAGCTGTAGGAAAGAAGAAGGGGAGGAGTACATTGGAGAACAAGACTGGGTCCTGGTCATTTAAGGAGTCTGCAAATTAGCCAGGTGTGGTGGTGCACACCTGTAGCCCAGCTACTCAAGAGGCTGAGGCAGGAGAATTGCTTGAGCCCAGGAGGTCGAGGCTGTAGTGAGCCCCATGCCACTGTTCTCCAGCCTGGGCGACAGAACAAGACCCTGTCTTGTCAATCAATCAATCAATCAATAAAATAAGGAATCTGCTTTATTCTCCAGGCAAGAGCTGGTGGTGATCAGAGTAGGGCAGCGATAGTGGGGCAGAAGTGGGGAGTAGGGGGCATTTAGGAAGCAGACCCAACTGGACTCCGTGTTAGGAAGGATAGAGGTAGCAGGGAGGAGGTTAAGCATGACTCCTGGGTCTCTAGCTTGGAAAGCTGAGTGGCTGCTGGCATCATTCACTGAAATAATGGAGCACAGGGAGAGGAGCAGGCTGATAGGGATCATAGTGACAGGCATGGCAAGTTTGAGAGGTTCTCATTTTTTTCCTACTGCACGTAGCCTTTCTCTGTGCACCCAGGGGAAACATGGCCACAAGCAGCTCAGCAACCCTAGAGGCAACAGAACCTGCCTTTTCCCAATGTCCATATGACATTTACGAGGAAGACTCTGACACACTTGTTTCCAAAAGCATGAGGTATGATCATCAGCCAAGACTGGCTCAGAAATGGAGAGGGTCTCAGAATTTACAGCCCCTGAATCCCCACAATGAATACAGGATGGGGTGCTGGCCTTGAAAAACAACCCACGTTCACCAGGAGGCTCCCACAGCTGGCCAGACCAAAGTCACCAAGGCCTGAGAGGGTGGGTGAACTAGTGCTCTGCTCCTGCCTAGCCCATCACTTTGTCCTTTTTCCTCCACTCTTCCCCTCATTCTCCATGAGACATTGTTGCTAACCCCAGCAGGAAGCCCTGAGACTCACAAGGAACCTGATGGTGTGTGTTCTTCTCCAAAGCTTTTCTTGCTGCTGTGCTTCAAGACTATGGGAGGTCTCGAGGAATCTCTGTGGATACCCTCACCTTCACCCACCATGTGATTTCCAACACCACTGACAAAGATGAGTTCTCCGTATTTATGCGAAAGAAACTCAACATAGTCAAGAGAGCCTTTAAGGTACTGCAATACTTGAAAGAGTAATCATTCATTCATTTAACAAATTATGCCCTCAACAAACCTTTATTCAGCACTTACTGTGTGCCAGGCACTAGAGAGGCAAATCAACAAGGCACAGCTCTGCTTCAAGTCTAAATGCCCTCAGACTTCATCTTTCCCACTCTCTTTCTGGGGGAAAAATATTATAAATCATGAATAAAAGATTTAAGTCAATAAACTTTCTAAGTATACCCTATTATAAATGAAGACAGAATGCTACTGAGATCAGGATAGAAAGGTGATATTTTAAATCAGTGGGCAAACCTCTCCTGGCAGCTCTTGGCTGAAATGCCTGCCCCCAGCAACTGGCTCATTCCAGAGCTCAGCCAGGTGCCAAGTGGAAACCTGCACCCACCCAGTCCTCAGCAGTGCAGTGAGGGGGACCCGTGGAGGCGGCTTGCGCTGGAGCAGGGCACAGAGCACCAGCAAGCCAGATGCACCATGCGCCCCAGCCCTGCCAGTCCCCCACCACTGTCCCCACTGATTTGAAGGGCCACAGTTGTCATTTACTAAATTCCAGTTTCTTCTGAGAATCTATTTTTCTGCTCCAGGACCAATGCTGGGGAGGAAGCAGGGACAGGGTTAGGAGAGGTTAGTCTAAAGATTTAAAAAAGAAAAAAAAAAAAAGAATGTGAAATAATGCTCAGTATCTTTAGTCAAGAGAAATGCAAATCAAAATGATAATGAAATACCATTTTACACCTGGTAGACTGGCTGTAACCAAAAGAATTTAAAAAATGATAATAAATACCATCATGTACCACTTAACGGTGGGGATAGATTCTGAGAAATGCATCGTTAAGAGTGTACTTCCGCAAACCTACATGGCAGAGCCTACTACACACCTAGGCTAGATGGGATAGCCTATTGCTGCTAGGCTACAAACATGTATAGCATGTTACTGTATTGAATACTGCAGGCAATGTAACACAATGATAAGTACTTGTGCACCCAAACAGACCTATACATAGAAATGCATAGATGCATTGCTCTGTATCATCACTAGGTGATAGGAATTTTTCAGCTCCATCATAATCTTACAGGACCCCTTTGGTATATGCAGTCTGTCACTGACACACATGTTGCTATGCAGCTCATGATTAAATAAATTGAGGGTCATACCATAGCCATATGTTTAGCTTTGGTGTATATACTGCCACTTGGTTTTTCAATGTGGTTGTGAAAATCCACAGGCCCACCAGTAGTGTAGAAGACTGCTTCACATCCCTGCCAATGCTCAATATAGTGTTCTAATTTTAGTCATTCTAGTGGACATGCAGTGATATCGCTCTATGATTTTAATTTGCATTTCCTTGATAATGAAGTTGGGCACCTTTTAAAATGATTATTGACATTTGGATTTCCTGTTTTGTGAAGTTTCTGTACAAGACTTTGGTCTGTTTTTGTCTTATCGATTTATAGAAGTTTTTGTATATTCTTAATATAAGTCATCTGTCAGATACATGTATTGAAAGCATCTTCTCCCGGTATGTGACTTTCCAAATCACTTTCTTAATGGTGGCTTTTTTTGGGTTTTTTTTGACCATACATAATGCACTAAAATGATGTTTTTTGATGAACAAAAATTGTTTTGTTGTAACAAAGTCCAGTATATCCATCTTTTATTTAAGGTTAATGCTTTTTTATGTTGTTTAAGAAATCTGTGCATACCCTAAACCAAGTTGATGAAAATATTCTCCTGTAATCTTCTAGAAACTCTATTGCTTTACCTTTCATTTTCTATGATCTATATAGAATTGAAGGCTGGGCATAGTGGCTCACACCTGTAATCCCAGCACTTTGGGAGGCTGAGGTAGGCGGGTAACCTGAGGTCAGGAGTTCGAGACCAGTCTGGCCAACATGGCAAAACCTCGTCTCTACTAAAACTACAAAAAATTAGGCATGGTGGTGCGCACCTGTAATCCCAGCAACTTGGGAGGCTCAGGCAGGAGAATCAATTTAAACTTAGAGGTGGAGGTTGCAGTGAGCTGAGATCGTGCCACTGCACTCCAGCCTGGGCAACAGAGCGAGACTCTGACTCAAAAAAAAAAAAAAAATTGAGTTGTGTATAGTGTGAGGTGAGATCAAGTTCTTTTGGTTCCATATGGGTACCCAACTGACTCAGCACCATTTCTTTTTTATTGAAATGGCCAACCTTATCCTACTTCAATTTTGTCATAGATCAAATAATTCTACATGCCTGGGCCTGTTTCTATTAAAATAATCAGATAGTTTTTATCCTTTATCTCATTAACATGGTGGATTAACTATCTGGAGTGTACTTTGTAATAAGGTATGGTCTCTATATTAGAAATTTTTTTTTTTTGAGACAGAGCCTTGCTCCATCACCCAAACTGGAGTGCAGTGGTGTGATCTCGGCTCACTGCAACCTCCACCTCCCTGGTTCAAGCAATTCCCCTGCCTCAGCCTCCCAAGTAGCTGGGATTGCAGGCACACATCACCATGCTCCACTGATTTTTTTTTGCATTTTTGGTAAAGATGGGGTTTCACCATGTTGGTCAGGCTGGTCTCAAACTCCTGACCTCATGATCTGCCTGCCTCAGCCTCCTAAAGTGCTGGGATTACAGGCATGAGTTTTACAGCCCAGCCAGCAACTTTTTAATGAAGAATGAAAGCTAAAAAATGTGATGAGAAATCTTTTCAGAGTTTATATGATTATCACATATGACTAAATTATTTTAATAAATTTTTATCAATATGATTAAAAGATCCTAAAGTTGAATCATCTTAATTTTATTCAAGATTCTTGCATCAGTATTTTATTTGATATTATTCTGTAGGATCGGGGGTGGGGGGTTTGGAAAGGATGATGTTTTTAGCTTTTATTGTGCATATTATTGACTGTGGTTTCCTTAATCTGTCTTTAGGGATCTCACAGTTTCTGTCCACTAGGCATACTTCATTTTCCAGTGCTTTTATAGTTGCATTCTGGGATTTGGGGTGGGAGGAGGTGGTGGACACTCATGCTGTTTGGCCTCTTGGTCCAGTCCTGGAAGACAGAGCAAGTCCCCCTCTCTCTCTCAGATATAGATAGATTAGATAGATAGATGATAGATTAGATAGATAGATGATAGATATAGATTAGATAGATGTGTATGTATGTGTGATATAGATTGGTGTGTGTGTGTGTTAT
The DNA here is from genome assembly GCA_004027715.1 of Plecturocebus donacophilus. NCBI lineage: Eukaryota > Metazoa > Chordata > Mammalia > Primates > Pitheciidae > Plecturocebus > Plecturocebus donacophilus. The sequence goes on along the minus strand of PVKP010037608.1, from coordinate 5,791 downwards.
GTAAAACCCTTCTCAGCCTTTTTAAAATTTCTAGAGCCTAAAACAATAGCTGTGGCCACTACGGTAGAGGTAAATGACAACATTTGAGCACAGTGTACTCTGTCTCCTTTTGTAACTGTTCTTGCTCTCTCCTAGAAAGCTGTTACAAGATTACAGTTGTAGAAATTTGCATCTTTATTGTGTTTGAAAGTATCTGTCTTCATGCTGAGGAGGGGCATGATGAAAAAAATACATGTATTTCAGTTCAGGTTGATTCTATAAATAGAAAGCCTATACTTTTTAAAGCACTCAGAATAGGAGGAAAAAAATTAAATATTCACCTTAGAACTTCCGGCAACATGCCTTAGGCAGGACAAGCCCCTCTCCGGATGGGTCGTCTCAGCTCCAGATGGAGCCTGGTTGGTCGCTGCTTCTCCTGGGGACCCCTGATACCACCTCTCTTCCACCGTAGGGCTTAGACTCCTCTCACAATGGAGTTTACATTTTCGGTTTATTCATTGAGGGGGCAAGATGGAATCGCGGACAAAAAATACTGGAAGACTCGCTGCCTCTGGAGATGTGCTGTGATTTTCCCAACATAGACTTTTTGCCATCAAAGGTAACCACCCTGCTGTTACCACGAAGTCCTAAACCTCTGAACTCAGTGATATACAAACCACCCTCAGTAATATACAAACCACTTATTCCCATTCCCTACAACTTCACAAGGGAGATGTGATAATATACTCAAACAACAAAGATTTTAGATCTCCCAAAATACTACTAAAATTTAAAGTATATGCCTACTTACATCCCATGTTCTCAAGAATATGTACTATAAAGCCATAATAATTACTCTTTATATTATCCAGGCATAATTTCCACATGCTGTTAATCATTTAACCTCTACTGTATCTAATTCATAACAAATTCCCCAAGCCTAGCATATAGAAAATGTAAGTCACTGATTCATTTCAACTATGCAATTTGACTACTAGATTTTGTTGTTTTTTTAAGATTTCTACTGAAACACCAAATGCTTCTAGCCAGACAACAGATTCAGAACTCTATACTTTTGAATGCCCAGTTTACCAGACACCTGAGAGGTCAAGAATTTTGGCAACTACTGGTTTGCCAACAAACTTTTTAACAACAGTGTACTTACCAACAAAGAAACCTCCTAGTCACTGGATCACAATGCGGGTTGCATTGCTTTGTGAAAAGAATGAAAAATAAATGTCCATACCAAACCATTTTAATTTTTGACTCTAGCCAGATTTACATGTTTCAAGACATTCATGTGTAGTCAACACCCTTTATAAAACATTTGTGTGTTCAGCCAGACTGGGCAGGTGCAGTCTCTATCTCACCTGTACATGAAAACTTCAACACATAGGGGAATAATACAGCTGCTTTTTACTTTAGGTACCTAAGACCTGACCGTGCAATGTTCCTGTGGTTGGGCTCTAGTACAGGTCAGCACAACCTGGAATACAGCAAGTTTGACTCTCCTAACAGTAAAAACCACACCACCTGGCAAGGTATCAGGGCATGTCTTTATAAACATTTTGATAAAGTGATTTATAAAGTTATATACAATAAAATATACACATGTAGAGTAGGTCTCTGGAATACTTCCCCTGGCTGCTCTAAGTAAACACAGAATACTACACTGCTGACCTAGCTGCAGACTTCTGAAACAAAAAAGAAGGGCCTTCTTCTTTAAAGAAATGCAGTACGATGGGCCAGGCGCAGTGGCTCACGCCTGTAATCCCACCACTTTAGTTGAGGACTTCGAGACCAGCCTGGACAACATGGCGAAACCTCATCTCTGCTAAAAATACACAAATCAGCCAGGCATGGTGGCACATGTCTGTAATCCCAGCTCAGGAGGCTGAGGCATGAAAATCACTTGAGCCTGGGATGCAGAGGCTGCTGTGACCCGAGACTGCACCACTGCCCTCCAGTCTAGGTGACAGAGCAAGACTGTCTCAAAAAAATAAATTTTTTTTAAAATTATAGTCTAGCTAGGTTCAGTGGCTTATGCTTATAATCCCAGCACTTTGTGAGGCCAAGGCAAGAGGATCACTTGAGGCCAGGAGTTCAAGACCAGCCTTGACAACGTTAACGAGTCCCTGTCTTTACAAAAAAGTGTTTAAAAACTTAGCCAGACATGATGAGGCACCTGTAGTCCCAGCTACTCAGGAGTCTGAGACAGAAAGATGGCTTGTGCCCCAGAGGTTGAGGCTGCATTGAGCTATGATCACAGCACTGCACTCCAGCCTGGGTGACAGAGAAAGACCCATCTCTGGGGGAAAAAAAAAAAGCATAATGGTTCTGACTTCACTAGACCTCCTTGCCTACTTACTAAAAACCAAATCCTGAGAATTCGGTAAATTACTTTCTGTAGGAAGAATTTTATTACTTACTAAAAATGGCTATCATAACTTAGCACCATGCTGAGCACTAATGATCCCTGAATCATCCTCAGGCCCCTCTACACCTCTATACTATGTGGACACATCAGCCAGATTTTATACATGAAGAAACCAGTGCTCAGAGATTGCCCAAATGCCTAGCTTCTGAAGCCACATCTCACTGTCACTTTACAGTGGCAATGGTCCATGGACAGAAAGCATAACCCATGTGTACACAAATGAAGATGCAACAGTCCCGTCTCTCTATAGTAAGGGGTGTAGAAAAGGCGGGACTTGTACCCAGCACTAGACTTTAACAGCCATGAACAAAACATGTATTTGTGTCTAGGAAACTGTACCATCTATATGCAAGTAAACTGCACCTAGAAACACTCCACCTCGTATCTTTTGTTAAAATCCAATACTTCATCATTTGTTCCAAACAGTGCAAAACTAAAGACAAAAATATAAATCATATACTTGGTATTGGTGCATATTCTGACACATCTACCTTTTGCAATGTAATGTTCCGGCAGGACAAATTGAGAGGTGAAGCTGTCTGATCTCATCTCACAACTCAGGCTTAGAGTCAACTGGAAATCCAAATGAACACTAAAGTGTGGTCAGCAGGCACAGAAATGTCTCTCACACATGTGCTTTCTTTCAAATGCATAGATGCTTCTGTGATTCATACAAATTCATTTGAAAGTATAACTGAATCTACAATAGTTTTAGCATTTCTGTATTTTCTCAAACAGCAAACACTAAATACATGACCATTTTCTGGGAGTTAAGACTCCCAACTAACCTCTTTGAGCTCCAACATTCTGAGAGTCTTGAAATAAACAGCAGTTGTCCAGGGGTCCCAAACAGATGATCCTAGGAAAAGAGGAGGCTAGGTGGGGGTGGGAATCTCAGTGCTCCTGTCTTGGTCCCAAAAATCCTAGAGTTTCAAGCAAAAAAGAGGGAGGAAAAAAGCTCCAAAGTGATCAAAATGTTGCTACATTTTATTTCCAACTTAAAACTTCATTATAAAATTTGCCAAATAAACATGTCAAAAACAAAATTAAAAACAAATTGTAGCTGACATCCAGAAATTGCAGCACTGCATTGGTTATGGGCTCTTTTCATTACCGGGGAGAGAATTTAATGTCCCTCCTTCCTCCCCAAAAGCTTCCTTGGTGTCATCTAGTACAGAAAATGCTGGGAACCACTTTCTGATGCCAGGAGAAAAGCAAAATTTAGAAACTGCTTGCACACATCAGCACTGATAAAACAATGACAATTTCACTAATTAAAGAATGTTTAAAGACTACAAGATACTAGAGCAAACCAACTTCATGACTGCATTAACATGCTAAGTTACATACACTTCAAATGCAGTGCAGAATGAACACTGCATATCTAAATGGCTCATATATAAAATGTATCATTAGAACCCAAACATACACTGTATTTATCACATTCTGCTATATTTAAAGTACTGAGAACAATTTAACTTTGAACACAAACCTTTAGTGAATTTGCTACTGTTCTATTACAGGACAATTAAAAATGAAACTATATCAACTTCACTAGAATGTAATTGCTAAAGCTACCTTATACACATCTTATTAAACTAAAAGAAACGACTTTAACCCCTTAAGTTGTTTTTAGATAGCACTCCTTTACAGGGAGTAAAGTTTTGTAAATATAAAGGATATATAAAAAATACAGTATAAACTGCATGAGTTTAACAGTAGCAAAAACACTGATTAACTTTTAAAAAGTCAAAAATATATAAAAATATTAGCCTGGAATGGCAAATTTTCAAACACCAATCTGTGTAAAAATGTTTAAATATTGATGTTTCTCAAAAAATATATATTCTATTTTTTTTTCTATTTGCAACAGTTTATAAAGGCAAACAAACACCTGCAATTGAGGTAGCAAAGCCAAATTCACTAACTTTGGATCAAAAAATACCCTTCCTATGTTTTAACAGTATCTTCTATATGATAGTAAATGAATTCTAATGGTTTCAAAATTTTTAATTCACATCACTTTACAAAACTTTATTTAAAATACTGAAAATGTTTTGATAAAAAGACAGTCCTGACAATCATCTCACATTCAAAATACTGTACAGAAAAATCTGATATATTACATAAAACTAAGCTATGTATTTACATTTTCAAATAGTTTTAGAAGTTTACAAGTTGTAGCAGAGGTTAAGCCAACTGCTACAAATGGTCTCCCTTTAACAGTGTCTGCTAATAATCTCATCACTCTTCACTTTCAGCATTTAATACAGGCCCTCCTTTTTGCTTTCAAATGATATAACTAGTAAATGACTTAAAAAAATCTATTCTCTTACTGAATAAAACATAAATGTACTTTAAATGTAACAGTGTTTTAAGAAAAACGGGCAAAAAAAAAAAATCAAAATTTGAAAAGTAATCAAAAACCATAAACATCAATAGTATTCTTCATAGTATATTTAAGACTGTTTTGTTTTCAGATTTTTAAGGGCTGAAAATTTCCCATAAAAATGCAAAATCTCACATCCTTACTTGTAGTTTTCCTGTGTTAATTATAATTTAATAAAAGTAAACAGCTATATTAAAAGACTACTTGGCTCTATAGTCCTGACTCAAAAAGAGAAAAAAAATTTACAGATCCTGTCAGTGCAACAAAAGAAAGTTTTGGATATTTTTCCTTGTTTTTGCAAATGGCAGCCAGAATTGCAGGAGCATTTTGTAGATGTGCCAGAAGAGCATTAGTAGATATATGGAAATATACGGTAGGGCACACGCTGACAGTACTTTTCCCAAGCCACACCGTATTTCTTCTTACACTGGTACTCATCACGAGCTTCTCGGTGGACAAGCAACATGGTGAAATAAACCACGTAGAAATAAGGCAGAATGTGGTTAAAACCTGTGGATAATCCCAGTACACAGTATTAGATATTTTTATTATCACTACAACATACTTGTTCCTGCTTTCCCCCAAATTCTCTAAAAATGAACCACAAGGTTACTTCATTTTCTCCAATAATAAGGAAAACAAATCAGTCTGTAAAATCCCACTGGGAAGTGGCAGAAGGTCTTATCTAAATTAGAAGCTACTCAAAGAGTGATGAATCCATCTTAACAATCCATCACAATCAAAACATCTGTCCTCATAATTAATGTAAATAGAGACATTATGCAAATGTTTCCATTTCTCACCCTTCTTCCCCCAGTGAACTGCCATGGGCAACCAGGAGGTAGCAGGCACAGGCCAGCTCCCCCCACCCCCATAGCTCCCCCAGCTTTCCCGAATCTGCTTCCCCAGCTCCCCCGCTCCCCCATACCCCTGCTTCCCCAATAGCCCTGCTTCCCCAGCTCCCATAGCTCCCATAGCTCCCCCTG
>PVKP010037607.1:0-21511 GCA_004027715.1 Plecturocebus donacophilus | reverse complement strand
AGACTTAACAAATATTTACAGAATTCTCCTCCCACAAATCCACAAAACATACATTTTTCTCAGTATCACATTATACCTATTTTAAAAGTGACCACATAATTGGAAGTAAATCACTCCCCAGCAATTGCATAGCATTTCACAGGTTTAAATAAAATATTGGTTGTCTGCTTATTTGTTATTTTCATCCCCTATTCCTTCCTGTCTCCACTGTTAAGAACAATTATTGGCATAAAAGAGCTTTTTAATATCCATTTTTAAACTGCATTCTAGCCTGGGCAATAAAACAAGAATCCCAATCTCTCTCCCTCTTTCTCATCCTCTTTCATTCTTTTTTTTCTTTCTCCTTTTCACTAAAAAAAAAAGAGAGAAAAAAAAAGAACTCTCATAAAACAACGTACACAAAACAATGTATACATGCTAAGCAGTGAGATATATACAAAATTTTCCATAAGTGCAAAATAATATAAAATATGTAACAAATATACAAGTTGAGCATTCTTGAAAATAAAGCCAAATTCAGAATTATAATAACCTTTACAGAGAAGGAGGTTACTGTAGTTAGGAATGTCATTGAGAGGGTTATATAAGGAGCCCTCAATCGTATTAGTAATGTTTTACTTTTTTAAGTTGCATTGCAGTTCTGTATAGCTATAGCATTCCATGTCCTTTTATGTATGGCTGAAATATGTTATTATTAACATTATTAATTAAAATATATAAAACAAAATATAAAGAAAATTCACCAATATTTGTTTAAAAAACATTTAATGGCTAAATAAAAATACCTTTATAAGTACAAAAGTGAAAAATCAAAAAGTCTGACAGAGTTAATTATACAAGTTTTACATTTTTTATGTCAAAAAATGGATGACTTTTTTTTGTTTTTTATGCTTTGGTCTTTTCCAGGTCTTTTATAACAAATAGCATTATTTTCTTAATGAAAAAATAGTTTCAAAGGTAATATGATGAGAAGAAACAAATTTAATTTAAAGTAAAAAACTTACTGACAATGTTTACTTGTTTAAAAAGATACATTCTGGACAGAATGGTGTATAGAGATTCACACTGTAAATTTTTTCTAAGAGCCAGTGCAAGGATTTAACAGAAAATCCGAAAGAATCCACACACCCTTTGAAATAAGTGACAGGCTGCAGCCTACTCCATGAGACAGGTGAAAAACTGTTAAGTCCCCAGAGTGTGATGGGGGACAATCTGCCTCTGGAGGACATATCCCTTCAGGGAATCTGAAAATCCAGGCCATGGGAGAAGACCTTAACCCTACCCAAAGCTGAAACAAATTGTGGGAGTGGTGTGAGATACAGAAGTAGAGACAGCAGCAGGAAGTGCCTTGTAGGCATTCCCAGTCTTCACTGTGAACCCAGGAAAGCCATTTCTGACTATATCTCACAGTGGCCCTCAAGAAAGTCAACGAATGAGCTCAGGAAGAGGTTGCAGGTTGAAAGAAGCTCCCAACTGAATTTTGTGATATAATCTTGAGTGGGAACAACCTCCCTTGGCCAGAACCCAGGGTTAGCAGGGAGCTCAAGTGGAAAGTGCACTGCAGACATGAGCACAGGTGTTGGGTGCCCAGCCTTGTGGGCAGATGGGAATGGGTGTGGCCAGAAAGTGGAGGTTGCTCTCTCTGCGGAAGCTTATGGCCTCAGGCACGTCTGAGTTCTGTGGGCAGACTGCCTGGATCTAAACCCAGTGCTGTTAGTGGAGTGAGATTGAGCTCACCAATTGTGTGGGAGCTGGATGAGGCTTACTGCTGCCTGATACTCCCTACTCTCTTTGCAAACTCTTCTGTGCAGCAAAGGCAGTTATACTTCCCTCTGGAACATTATCCCAGTAGCTTGAAAACCTCTCCTTGACCCTCGCAGGGCCTGTGGCTATCCCCGCCCAAGGAGAGTCAGAGCACAAACCCGCATAACCCTATCCCTACCTGGTTGTGCCCCTCCACCCACTCTGATAGCTTAATATAAAGGACATAAATGTTTAGGAGCTTTATACCTCCACCCATTGCCTGAGAAACCAGAATAGTTCCCCTAGGTAACTTAGGGCAAACTCAAATCCCACTGCTACTGCCACAGCTGGTGCTGTTTTGCAAGTGCTACCTGTTGGCTGGAGGCCAACCAAAACAGTCCATTACAGCACCTCTAGGTAGAATAATACTGTGTCCAGAATGGAAAAAAATGGCTGCATGACCTCAGCCGTACTCCTCAGCGCTGCGTACAACACCCTAGTTAACTAAAGATCCTGAGTGGATCCACCTGACAAGTTCACAGTAATTATAACCAGCATTTGAGAAAGCCAGCACACTAAGCCTATCAACCAAGGAATCTCACAGAATCTACGTCACTCGCCTACCACCTTCGTCAGAACTGGTGCTGGTATCCACTGCTGGAAGACTTGAAGACAGGTCACGTCACTGGATCTCTTCCATACATTCCTCAGTCTGGTAACTCCAATAGGTGGCTAGACCCAAAAGAGCAAAAACAATTACTGTAGTCTGGTTCTCAGGAATTCCCATTCTTAGGGGAAGGGAGAGAGCATCACATCAAGGGAACACCCGTGGGATAAAAGAATCTGAATGACAGGTCTTGAGTCCCAGATCTTTCCACTAATAGAAAGTTTCTTACAGGAGAGACACAAATGCAGTGCTGCTCTGCACCTCTATCCCAACAGGAAGGCAGCTTCTCTGATTGTTAAGGATCTTGGAGATGGTATCCCTATTCCCCTAGTACACCACTGCAGACACAGCTGGGGCTTCTCCCACAGGAATGCAGCATGGTTGCACCTATACACAGCTTTCCTAGAACAATTCATGGTGATTGCATCCCCACAGGAAGAGCACTCTCCTGGTCAGGCTTTCATGAGAGGCAGAGTCACAACTCCTCTTTACGTAGAATATCAACATTCTTACAGATGAAAAAAATAGTCTGTCTAACCTGAATAACCAGAACACTGGGATAGAAATAAGACTGGGAAGTAGATGACTTCCCTACTGGCCTGGAAGGGTAGCTGAGGTGCTCCCACCCTTCTACCTGATAAAATCTCAGTACATCTAACTGAGAGCTTCCCAGCCACCTCCATCAAAGCTGAGACATTTGACCACCATTGGGTATTACATCTACTCATTTGCTTTCACTACAACCAGTGCCTACCTAGGGATACTTCTCCTACTGACCTGAAGCCTGGATTATCAACTCAGTAAATAAAACACTGGAGAAAAATAACCCCATATGATACAGTGAACTTTCCCATATACCAAGTACATAACTACTACAATAAGCATCTGGGAAAGCAAATGCACAAAGTCCCTCTATAACTAAGGAAAGTCATACAGAATCTTTCCTGCTAAAAGCAAAGCACCAAGAATTAAATTAGGCTGTAATAAACTATAAACATTAAAGTCAGATTCTTAGGGAAAAAATAAATTAAATTTAAAACACAGCCAAATAAAAACAAATTCAAGAACAATTTGAAGAAAAGTCTATCCAAATGAGAAGGAACCAGAAAAGTAATTCTGGTAATATGATAAAACAAGGTTCTATAACACCCCCAAGAGATCAAACTAGCTCCCCAGCAAACCAAGATGAAATATTTGAAATACCAGATAAAGAAGTCAGAAGGTTAATTATTAAGCTACTCTGGGAAATAACAGAGAAAGGGGAAAAGCAATGTAAAGAAAATTTTTTTTAAATTCAGATATGAACAAAAAAAATTCTAGAGAGATGGATATCATAAAGAGAAACCAATCAGAACTTCTGGAAATAAAAGACATATTTAGGGAAATACAAAATGTAGATAAAAGCCTCAATAATAGACAAGAACAAGTAGAAGAAATCATTTCAGAGCTTGAAGACAAGGATTTTCAATTAACCCAATCAGACAAAGATAAAGAAAAAAGAATCAAAAGAACTTATCAAAATCTCCAAGAAATATGGGATTATGTAAAATGGCCTACCCTAAGAATAACTGGTGTTACTGAGAGAGAAGTCTAAGAGTTTGAAGAACTTATTTTTTTTTTTAAAGAAGAAAAAAGAAAGGGAGAGGGAGAGAGAACGAGAATCTTGCTCTATTGCTCAGGATTTCATTTAAATCTGTGAAATGCTTATGCAATTACTAAAAAATGATTTATTTCCTATTATGTGATCACTTTCAGAATAGGTATGATATAATGTTGAAAAAAATATATGTTTTGTGGATATGGGGTGGTAAGTTCTGTAAATATTTATTTAATTTGCTTGTTCCAAGTCTGAGTTCAAATTGTGGGGTGTTTTTTGTTTATTGTTTTCTCTCCATTAGGTTGGTAGATCTTCCTCCTTCCCTTTATGTTTTAAGTCTTTGTGTGTCCTTGCCTGTAAGAAAGGTCTGAATACAGAGTACTGATAGGTTTTAACATTTTATTCAGTTTGTCTAACTATATGCTTTGATTGGGGCATTTAATCCATTTAAGTTTAGTCTTAATATTGATGTTATTTAAGGCTAACTAGCTGTTTGCCCGTTAGTTGATGTAAATTCTTCATTGTTGTAATATTCTTTACTTTTTGGTAAGGTTTTAAGATAACTGATGGTGGTTGTTCCTTTCTGTGTACAGTACTTCTTTCAGAAATTGTTGTAAAACAGGCCTGGTGGTGATGAAATCTCTGAGTTCTTGCTTGTTCACAAAAAATTTTATGTTTCCTTCACATGTAAAACTTAGTTTGGCTGGATATATAATTCTGGGTTGAAAGTTTTTTTCTTTAAGGATGTTAAATATTAACCCCCACTCTCTTCTGGCTTGTAGAGTTTCTACTGAGAGATCTGCTGTGAGTCTGATAGGCTTCCCTTTATGGGTAACCCGGCCCTCTCTCGCTGCCCTTAGTATTTTCTCCTTTATATCAATCCAAGTAAATCTGATGATTATGTGTCTTGGGGTTGGTCTTCTTGAGGAATATCTCTGTGGAGTTCTCTGTATTGCCTGGAGTTGAGTATTGTCATGCCTTACTAGTTTAGAAAAATTTTCCTGGATAATATCCTGAAAAATATTTTCCAGCTTGGTTTCATTCTCTTCATCACTTTCAGGTATACCTATTAAGCATAAATTAGATCTTTTCACATAGTCCCATATTTCTTGGAGATTTTGCTCATTCCTTTTTATCCTTTTTTCTCTGATCTGATCTTCTCGTTTCATTTCATTAAGTTGGTCTTTGACCTCTAATATCCTCTTTTCTGCTTTATCAATTCGACTATTAAAACCTGTGCATACTTCACGGATTTCTCATATTGTGTCTTTCAGCTCCATCAATTCGTTCATATTCCTCTCTAAATTGTCCATTCTCGTTAGCATTTTGTCAAACCTTTTTTCAAAGTTGTTAGTTTCTTTGCATTGGATTAGAACGTATTCTTTTAGCTCACAGAAGTTTCCCATTATCCACCTTCTGAAGCCTAACTCTGTTAATTCTTCGCACTCGTTGTTCCGTTACTGATGAGGAACTAGCGTCCTCTGTAGAAGAATAGACATTCTGGTTTTGAGTGTTCTCAGTTTTTTTTACAGTGGCTTCTTGGCATCTTTATAGTTTTATCCACCTGCCATCTTTGTAATTACCTAATTCAAATTAGGTCTCTGAGCAGACGTCCAGTTTGTTAATTCCCAGCTCTGGAATCTATGTAATTTTCACTGAGGCAACCCACAACTCTGGCTAAAAGAGCAGCGTTGAAATTCGTGGTGCTTTTCTACCTGGGGGTCGCCGGTCTGGCTTCTCAGTCCCTTTTTCAATCAGCTGAATGGACTGCTCTACCTTCCCAGAGCTCCAAACATCATCCAAAAGGAGACCCAGTCCCGTTTACTCCACACCAAGAGCCGCCGGGCCGAGGCACCAGCAAAACTGCCGCGCCAGCCAAAAGGGTCACACTGGCGACCTGTGGGACTCCTCTGCTGGGAATGTCCTGGTCCGTGGGCACCAAAAATTTGTCTGTGAGTGTGGCGTCCACTTGCTCTCTGCGCTTTCACTGGGAGCTGCAATCCTGAGCTGCTAGTGATCAGCCATCTTGGATCTCTCCAGAACTTATTTTAAGGAATAATTGAGGAAAACTTCCCTGGCCTTGCTGGAGATATTGATATCCAAATATAGGAAGCTCAGACTCCTGGGAAATTCCATTGCAAAAAGATCACCACCAAAGCACATAGGCATTAGGCTATCCAAAGTCAACGTGAATAATTTTAATAGCTGTAAGACAAAAGCATCAGGTAACCTATAAAAGAAAACCTATCAGACTAACAGGTTTCTCAGCAGAAATATTACAGGCTGGAAGGGATTGAGGTCCTATCTTTACCCTCATTAAACAAAATAATTGTCAGCCAAGAATTTTGTATTGGGTAAAATTAAATTTCATAAGTGGAGATATAAAGTCTTTTTCAAACAAACAAATGCTGAAGGAATTTGCCACTACCAAACCAGCGCAAACAAATGCTGAAGGAATTTGCCACTACCAAACCAGCGCTACAAGAAATGCTAAATGGAGTTCCATATCTTGAAACAAACCTTGATCTATATCAAAATGGAGCCTCCTTAAAGCATAAATCTCACAGAGCCTATAAAATATTAACATAACAAAAATAAAGTAGGGAAAATTGATATGATGAATAGAACAGTACTACAAATCTTCCTATTAATGTTGAATGTAAATAACCTAAATGCTTCACTTAAAAAGATACAGAATGGCAGAATAGATTTTAAAAAAAGAGCCACTAACCAATTATTTACTGTCATCAAGAGGCTTACCTAACACATAAAGACTCACATAAACCCAAGGTAAAGAGGTTGAAGAAGGTATTCCTCGCAAGTGGCAACTGAAAGCAAGCAGGAGTCACTATTCTTACATCAGACAAAACAGACTTTAAAACAATACAATAAAAAAAGACAAAGAAGGACATTATATAGTGATAAAATGATTAGTTCAGCAAGAAGATATTACAATCCTAAATTTGTATGCACTTAACACAGGAGCTCCAAGATTTATAAAATAATTACTGCTAGATTTAAAAGTAATCCACCCTCAAAACTATACAAATACATAGAAATTAAATAGTCTGCACCTGAATAATTTTTGGGCAGATAATAAAGTCAAAATGGAAATTGAAAATTATTGGAAATAAATGATAAAAGTGACACAACTTATCAAAACTTCTGGAATACAGTAAAAGCAGTATGAAGAGGAAAGTTCATGGCATTAAATGCCTACATTAAAAAGTCTGAAAGAGCAAAAATAGACAACCTAATGTCACACTTCAAGGGACTAGAGAAATAATAACAAAGCAAACCCAAACATAGCAGAAGAAAAGAAAAAAAAAGGTCAGAGCAGGACAAAATGAAACTGAAACAAGAAAAAATAAAAAATATAAATGAAACAAAAAGCTGGTTATTTGAAAAGATAAACAAAGTTGATAAACTATTAGTGAGATTAACCAAGAAAAGAAGAGAGAACATCCAAATAAGCTGAATTAGAAATGAAATTGCAGATATTACAACTGATACCACAGAAATCCAAAATATCATTCAATGCTACTTTGAACACCATTATGCACACAAACTAGAAAATCTAGAGGAAATGAATAAATTCCTGGAAACATGTAATTCTCCTAGATTAAATCAGAAAGAAATAAAAACCCTGAACAGACCAATAACAAGCTTCAAGATTAAATCAGTAATGAAAAAATTGCCAACACAAAAAATTTCAGGACCAGATGGATTCACAGCTGAATTCTACCAGACATTCAAAGAATTGGTATGAATTCTACTGAAACTGTTCCAAAAAATAAAGAAAAAGGGAATTCTCCCTAAGTTATTCTGAAGCCAGTATAAAGCTAATACCAAAACTAGGAAAGGATGTAAGAATAAAAGAAAACTACTTACCAATATCTCTGATGAACATAGATGCAAAATCCTCGATAAAATACTAGCTAACTGAATCCGAAAGCACATCCAAATGATAGTACAGCATGATTGACTGGGAACAGTGGTTCATGCCTGTAATCTTTTTTTTTTTTCTTTTTTTTTGAGAAAGAGTCTCACTCTGTCACCCAGAATGGAGTGCAGTGGCATGATCTTGGCTCACTGCAACTTGCACCTCCCAGGTTCAAGCGATTCTCCTGTCTCAGCCTCCTGAATATTTGGGATTACAGGTGCACACCACCACATCTGGCTAATTTTTGTGGGGTTTTTTTTGTTTGTTTTTAGTAGAGATAGGGTTTCACTGTGTTGGTCAGGCTGGCCTTGAACTCCTGACCTCTGATCCACCTACCTCAGCCTCCCAACGTACTGGAATTACAGGCTTGAGCCACCATGCTCAGCCTCATGCCTGTAATCTTCGCACTTTGGAAGGCCGAGGCAAATCGATTATTTAAGCCCAGAAGGTTAAGACCAGTCTGGACAACATGGAAGGACCCCATCTCTACAAAAAATACAAATATTAGCTGGGCATGGTAATACACATATGTACTCCCAGCTACTCAGGAGGCTGAAGTGGAAGGATTGCTTGAGCCCACGAGGAAGAGATTGCAGTAAGCTGAAATTGTGCCAATGTCCTCTAGCCTAGGTAACAGAGTGAGACTCTGTCTCAAAAACAACAACAACACACACAAAAAAGATCATACATCATGATCAAGTGGGTTTCATCTCAGGGATGCAGGGATGATTCAACATATGCAAGTCAATAAATGTGATATATCACATAAACAGAATTAAAAACAAAACAAAATTATTATCTCAATAGATGCAGGAAAAGCATTTGACAACATGCAGCATCTCTTTATGATAAAAAAAAAAACCCTCAGATAAATAGGCATAGAAGGGACTTACCTCAAAGTAATAAAAGTATTATATGACAGATTCACAGCCAGTATCATATTGAATGGGGAAAAGTTGAAAGGATTTTCCCTGAGAACTGGAACAAGAGAAGGATGTACACTTTCGCCACTTCTATGCAACATAGTACTGGAAGTTCTAGCCAGAACACTCAGACAAGAAAAGTAAATAAAGGGCATCCAAACTGGAAAACAGGAAGTAAAATTGTCTCTCTTTACCCATGATGTGATCACATGCCTAGAAAACTTTAACAGCTCATCCAAAAAGCTCATAAATTTGATAAACAAACTCAGTGAAGTCTCAGGTTACAAAATTAATGTACACAAATCAGTAGCACTGCTGTACACCAGCAACAAACCAGCTGAAAAATCAAATCAATAACTCAATCCCTTTTATAACAGCTGCAAAAATAAAAATAAAAACAAAAAGCTTAGGAATATACTTAACCAAGTAGGTGAAAGATCACCTACACTGCTGAAAGAAATCATAGATGACACAAACAAATAGAAAAAACATCCCATACTCATGGATGGGAAGAATCAATGTTGTGAAAATGACCAAAATGACTAAAGCAATCTACAGATTCAATGCAATTCCCATAAAAATATCATCATCATTCTCCACAGAACTAGAAAAAAAATCTTAGATTTCATATAGCCAAACAATACTGAGCAAAAAGAACAAATCTGAAAGCATTACATTATCAAAATTTAAATTATACTACAAGGCTATAACTAGCAAAACAACTTGACACTGGTGTAAAAATAGGTACATAGACCAATGGAACAGAACAGAGAGCCCAGAAGTAAAGCCAAGTACTCAAAGCTAACTGATCTTCGACAAAGCACACAAAAACATAAATTGGGGAAAGGGCACCATATTCAATGAATGGTGTTGAGAAAACTGGGAAGCCGCATGTGAAAGAAAGAAACTGGATCCTCATCTGTCCCCTTATAAAAAAATCAACTCAAGATCAAAGATTTAAATCTAAAACCCAAAACAATAAAAATTCTAGAAGATAACATCAGAAAAACTTCTCTGAACATTGGCTTAGGCAAAGAGTTTATGACTAACATCCCCAAAGCAAATGCAACAAAGTGAAAAACAAATAAATGGGACCTAATTAAACTAAAAACCTTCTGCACAGCAAAATAAATAATCAGCAGAGTAACAGACAACCCACAGAGTAGGAGAAAATATTCACAAACTATGCATCTGACAAAGAGCTAGTATCCGGAATCTACAAGGAACTCAAACAAATCATCAAGAAAAAAACAGCCCCATCAGAAAGTGAACAAAGGACGTGAGTAGACATTTCTCAAAAGAAGATACACAAACAGTAAACAAATATATGAAAAAATGCTCACCATTGCTAATCATCAGGGAAATGTAAATTAAAACCACAATAGGATATTACCTTACTCCTGCAAGGAATAGCTATAATTAAAAAGTCAAAAAATAATAGATGTTCATGGATGTGGTCAAAGGAAACACTTTTATACTGCTGGTGGGAATGTAAATTAGTACAACCACTATGGAAAAACAGTATGGAGATTCCCTAAATAACTAAAAGTAGAACCACCATGCAGCAATATGTGGTAGATACATGGAGATCCAGCAGTTCTACTACTGGGTATCTACTCAAAGGAAAATAAGTCATTACATGGAAAAAAAAAACCCACATGCATACTCATGTTTAAGGCAGCACAATTTGCAATTGTGAAGATATTAAACCAACATAAGTGCCCACTGACAAATGGGTGGATAAAGAAAATGTGATATATGTACCCCCATGGAATACTACTCAGCCATAAACTAAGGAATGAAATAATGAATTTTGCAGCAACTTGGATGAAATGAGAGGCCATTATTCTAAGTGAAGTAATGCTGGAATGAGAAACCAAAGATTGTATGTTCTCACTTATAAGTGGGAGCTAAGCTACAAGGATGCAAAGGCATATGAGTGCTATAATGGACTTTATGGACTCAGAGTGAACAGTTGTGGGGGGAAAGACTATATATTGAGTACAGTGTACTGCTTGGGTAACAGGTACAGAAATTATGACTACGATGGTCTCAGAAATTATGATTAAAGGACTTATCCATATAATAAAAAACCACCTGTACCCCTAAAGCTACTGAAATTAAAAAAAAAAAAAAGAAGAAGCTACTAATACAGACAACAACATGGATGGATCTTAAAAGCATTACTGTAAGTGCAAGAAGCCTGACACACAAGAGTACACACTACACAGTTTCATTTATATAAAACTCTAGGAAAGTCAAATCTAATCAATACTGATAAAAGAAGACCAGTATTGCCTGGAACGAGGGATGGTAGTGAGGGAAGAAGTAAAAAGAAACCTTTTGAGATTATGGAAATGTCCTATAACTTGATAGTGGTGATAATTACATGGTTCTTTAAATTTGTCAAAACTCATTAAACCTTATATTTAAAATATATATTTTATTTTGTGTAATTATACATCAATAAAGTTAACTTTAGAAAGAAAAATTTAACACAGCACATCTTGATTTTGTTAGGCATATGTATATTACCTCATGTATTTTTAAATTAATTAAACTTGTTTGGCTTTGTGTGTAATTAAACAAATTGAAAACTATCACAAGGAGAGAAAATAAAGGAAATACATATTACATTTTAACATGGTGTATCTAAAATATCCCTAGATAGCCATCAGATCTATCTCTAGTATTCATACATTTCTTCATATATTAGTTCATTAAATACTGGAGCATTTATCATGTGTCAGGCACTGTGCCAGATATGATACATAGAATTAAGCTCTGTCTTTAAAAGCTTGCAATTTACTGGAAAGACAAACAATAATTATACTATAACATTATATATGGGACTATATAAAAAATGCTGTGGGTATATAAATGTTGAAGCTACTCATGGTTTGATTTGGGCATTTAGTCAAACAGTATCATATGTCAATTTCAAATGAGAAATTCTAGAGAATAACATGAGGTGAAATGCTGACCTATATTAAAGTTAAAAAAAATGTATGTGGAATAATTTATCCTGGGATGAGGGAAGCAGGGTTGGAGAAATGCAAAGAAAAAGCAATTTATGAACTTTTGAATTTGGATTCATTTTGTTTGTCTATTTTTTCTTAGGAGTTTATAGTAATTCATTAGACTGTTTTTCAAACAGATTTGATCAGCATTTGAGATAAAGATGCCAGATTTGTGATTTTGTCAAATCAAGTCCAAATTAATCTTGAAAAAATAGTACCAATTTGTTCTCAATGTCAATGAAAAAAAAAGAACGAAAGAAAAAGAAATGTGGAAACCAGCACTGAGGGAAAATGGAATGGTTTCATCTCATTTTGTATGGGGAAAAAATACATTTATTTAGAACACATTAACTGGAGATAGACAAAAGCATAGTTAGAGGAATTTTTCTGTAAAATTTAAGATAAAGGAGTAAAACTTAGTGGACAGGAATTATTACAGGACAGTGTTAAAAGAGAGGAGAACTCTGATGATGAGAAATTTAAAAATACTGTTTAAATTAGAAGAAAATATAAATAGAAATGTCCAGAAAGATGGATTCTACTTTAAATGTGGGTAAAATGAGGCTAGGAACCATGGCTAAAAATTAAATCAGAGTTCAACCAAAACACTTTCATAGAATTTGGAAAATAAGTGAGCAATCATGTATGATGCTTCAATATCATCTTACATGAACAAAAACGTGATAGAGTTTTTTTTTTAATCTTTCCTTCTTGCTATCTTTCCAGCATTTTGAATTTTTCTTGTTCGAAATGGAGTTCATCAATTTCCCATGCAAAAGTAATTTTCCTCTGGGCTTATCTATTGTGATGAATTATAACACTAAATATCTAGTCATCTAGATGCCAAACTGTTCTTTTATCTTTTCAATTTCCTGTATTAAATTATTTGCCTAGCTGTGCAAGTTCTCTTTGTCTAAGCCATCCTTCTTTCCTTCCCATTTCCACAGTCACTACCCTAATCTTGCTCTCTGTTACTCCTTGCCTGGGCCCACAGAGCCTCTTTCACATTGTGCATAGTTAGTGATGTTATTCTTGATATCCAGACCTAATTATATCACTTCCTGATATGGCGTGGCTGTGTTCCCACCCAAATCTCATCTTGAATTGTAGTCCCATAATCTCTATGTGTCATGGGAGGGACCTGGTGGAAGGTAAATGAATCATGGGGGCAGTTACTCTCATGCTGTTGTTCTCATAATAGTGAGTCCTCACAAGATCCGACGGTTTCATAAGAGGCTTTCTCCTCTTTTGCTCCTTCTTCTCCTTCCTGCCACCATGTAAAGAAGAACATGTTTGCTTTTCATTCTGCCATGATTGCAAGTTTTCTGAGGCCTCCCTAGTCATGCTGAACTGTGATCAGTTGAACTTCTTTCCTTTATAAATTACCCAGAATTGGGTATGTCTTTATCAACAGCTTGAGAATGGACTAATACACTTCCCCTGCTCAAACCCTTTTCATGACTTCTCATGACTTCAGAATCTAGTCAGAAATTAAAGGCTGCCATAATTTACCTACCACCTACTTTCCTGTTTATTTCCAGTGACTTCCTTATAGTCTTCTTACATTCTAATAAAACTGGACTTTTCACTAATGCCCTGACACAACACATGCCTTTCCATCTTCATATGTTTGCATTTGTGTTTGCTGTGCATGGAATATCCTCCCTTTCTTCCTCTATTCCATATGCCCTAACCTGTCTTCATCCCACTGTAAAGATCTCTGGTACATCAAATTCTTAGGGGATTTTCTCTTGTTTGAACTCTTAGGATATTTTTGTATTTTTGTGCCACATCCTTTCTGTTACAAGAACATATCATTTTAATTTTCTGTACTATATTATAGCTTTTTCCAGAGCAGGAATTTGTATATTACCCATATTTATGGCTCCTTAATCAATAGTAAAAAAGCAAAGTACTATATTTTTAAATATCATATATTTTATGATTCATTAAAAGTTTTAAATTTGAGATGTATCAGTTCCTAATGAAAAGTACTACACAACAAAATGAAAATTACCCTCTAGTATTTTCTCTAGGCCCCATGTATCAAGATCAGGTTGCAAATAAAGAATATTATTACTGCAAATAAACCAGCAACCTCTTCAGGTTCAGCTTGGAAAAATCTGAATTATTGTCACACAAGTAGACACATAAATAAATCTTATTTGCACCTTAGCACAATGTGCTTAACAAACGTCAGTTAAACACAACTAGTTGCTTCTTATTCCATTCAGAGAGATTAAGGTGCAAATAAAAGAAGACATTGTACATAGACAAATATTATAGTTAGCCTTATTCTGAGATTGTTAAAAATAGATCTTAAAGAGCTTTCTATTTAGCGGAATTAATACCTCTCATTTTAATTTTTAAAGTAAAAAATGTCAGTGAATTTATACTGAATTTATTTAATCACTGTTTTTATATTTTACCTGTGCTGCTAGTTAGATATATAAAAGCATTTAAAATTTGTTTTTCTATCTTCAAAAAAAAATAGTAAGTTCTATGTGAATGTAGTCAAATTCAAACATATTTGCTTGAGGACGCTTCTTTAGTCAGAAATGTTTCACATGGAGTCTAAGCATGCAAACATTTTCTACTATCTTAAATTATAAATTACAGAAAATAAATAAAGCTCTAGAAATTGGAACATTGTTGGTTTTGATGGGAAACTGAGGGCTGTGGAAAATGACATTGGCATCTAATTATGTTATTTGTTTTCATCTATTTTATTAAATAAAGGTAATTGCTGAGCTTATTGCCATTAGTATGTTATTCATTAAGTGAATTATTAAAATACATTTCACCTACGTTATGCTTTTTATCATTCTCTTCTTCTGTAAAGATTAACTGGCGTTTCCTTAACATGATATTAAAGTGAATTATTTGCCTGTGCAGGGTTTGCCCCACCTCAGATTGTAAAGGACTCCCTGAGCACTGGGCTTTTCAGGCTGCTGCAACTTGGGGACTGGTATTGTCCCATATCATATCTACATGCACTATAAACTACAAGCAGCAGAATATATATTACTTTGTCTTGTATTTTCTTAGTTTCCAGCATACCACCTTTCCCCCCTATTTTTAAAAAACATTGAATCTGTTTCAGTGAGCTTCCAAAATGAAATGTTAATGGATAAATGAAACAGTAAGCGTTGTTTGTTTTTACCGAATTGCACTGAATATCTTGTCTGGCACAACCTGTGGTCAATCTGCTTCTTTTACACACTCCAGAAAACATGTGAGTCATAGCTGATGAGGAAAGAGTCGTTATCATCAGTTCTTGTCTTGCCTACCACTAGGTGTATGGTGCCGATACTATATTACAGACTGTAGCCTGCCAAATACCCAGGGTCTTCCATTAGCCACAGGCTGGAGCTGTACCTTGAGTCTCACTGGAGCCAGGGAACTTTAGTTATTGCACAGGAGGGGTATCAACTCACTCTTCAAATAGCTTTAGTAATTTTGTGGAAATAAAAAGTTAATTACTGCATCACATTGTAATTTGGAAGAATTTAACCATTATAATACCATCATCATTTTTCTACATAGAGGACAGAATAGATGTTTCAGGTCTGAAGCAATTTCTTGGTATTGAAATGTAAGATCTCCGGGGGAATGCTGATTTCAATACAGAGAATTTCCTCCTCCGTTATCAGTCATCTCAAAGTTGTTTTTGTTATAACATTCCTTTTACAATATAAGATTTTCTTTTCCATCTTATGATTGTTAGTTATTATTAAAACTAGGCATTGTTAAGCATGAAAAGTTGAAAAGAAAAGAAAAAATAATACAAATTACTTGGTCAGAAAGCCTCATAAAGGACTTAATTAGATTTGGAATGAAAAATAGCAAGACCGATTTAATTTAAATAACTTGCTGTATAAATGTTGGAAAACGATTACCAAAATTCTTAAAATTTCAAGGATCAAGATTAAAGGTTTAAAATGAATTTATTTTATCTTATACAAACGTAATCCTCCTTTTAACCTGCTTTGTTCTTTTAATTCTGTGATTTATCTAGGTGCATTTGAATTTATTTTATTTTTTTCTGTTTTTCTTCCTTATTATATCTTAATCTCCTTTGTGGGCAGGGGCCATTGCGAATCTTTAATTGTGCCAGATGTCTCTGACTACTGAGTAAACATTAGTTGATTGAGCCATGAAGATTGAGCTATGAGGTTATTGCCATCTTTCCATCCATTACAAATATAATTTTTTTTTGAGCTTTTTATCTCTATAGGCAAGAGTAGTCTGAATGGAAGGTGACTAGTGAGTGTAGGTGTGGGGTATGACATCATTTTAATTTTTTTGAGTGTTTATCTCCTCTTACAAATTTATACCACAGGGATGGTCTTTTACCACTATGAGCCATATAGCATGTGATGTACATAGCAGATGCTTTAAAAGCATTTGTACTTCTTGATGACAGATGAGGACTTCATAGTTGCTTATTTTTTGTCATCTTTGTGTAACTAACATGGTAACAGTTACATCCTAATAGAAAAAAGTTAAGGTCCTAAAATCATCCAGGTCATTCTGAATCAGAGTTGGTATGTCTCAGAATTTAATAGCTCTTCTTCACCAAGCAGAACTTAGTCACACCACTGGACTTCCCTTAGTTTCTCCTATTTGCCAACAAAAAAGCGAGTGAAAGAATGTAAGGGAGGAATAGGAGATGTAGTTACTGTTTAACAACCCATCCAGTTGTTGGCTCATGGCATTCATCCAGATGACAATGATTAGGAATGACTCCAAAGGCCAAAACATTTTATATTCCAGAATGCTACATTAAACAGTTCTGAATACAAAGTCTGTATTTTATTTTTCTCAAAAGACATTTGTACTAATGTTTGTATTATAACTACATCCTCCAAAGAGGTTGAGCTAGAAATGGTATTATCTGCTGGAGGCAGCTAGACATATAGATATGTAACCAGTTGTCTTTTCTATCCTATGTTCTTCTTTGTAGCTATGGGAGGTGTTGATACAAAGTGCAGTTCCTTTGTACTGATTGTGATAAAGGAACTGATGGGCAGGTTAATATTACATATAAACACGTTTAAGTACAGACTGTAATAGAGGTTCTACAAGGCCATGGATTTTGTCTTTTTTGTTCTCTTATGTATTCCAAGACCTAGTAATTACTAAGGAAATAGTTATTGAATGAAAGATTAGAATATGGTCACATTATTCTTGCATTTTGTTGTCTTTCACTATGCAAGTTGTATCTTATTTTTCTGTTTTTACAATCATCTTCTGAAATTAATACTTATACATATGAAGAAATACTAATATAAGATATAAAATAGTCTTAACAATCAAGATAGAAAAAAAATTTCTATCCCAAGTGTTTTCTTTCTTTTCCTTTTTTCTATTTTTCTTAAATAGGTTGATTATGTGGGTTGATGTTTTGATTTCATTGCATAATGTATTGTTGAGATCAAACTAAGCTTTAGTGAGGATTATTTTGAATGAAACAATAGAGCATTTAATAATTCTATTTGCAAAATATATTTCAGAAACATTTTATTACTAGCCTTAAACAGAAATCTTAATATATTCTGCATTATGCAGGCAGCAAATGATGAGACAGGCATGCCCAAGCATTTCTATGGAAAGACTTACACATTCTTAATAGTAATTTCAGTAGTTCCCAGAATTGAGAATTTTTATTCTAGTAATGACATGTGTTACAAGCCAATAAGACACATATTAAAGGTGAGACCTAAAATTCATCTTGCAAAATAGAATTATTCACAAATGAGTCTCTGAAATATCTCTTTAGGATTCTTCTTTGCTAACCAGCCTGATCCATGAATTTTTTGCTGCTATTACTTTAGAATGCTACCACACCTCTTCCCACTGCTTACTTTAAGAAAATTCCCTCACACTGAACATGCACATATACATTTTGTAGTGTTAAGTTTAGTCTGTCTTCAGTTATCTTCTTGGCACAAATATCACCTCTAATAAACACCATTAATCATAATGATGATATTAATATCCACAATAATGATGATAACCCATTCTAGATGGGTTTATTCATTTTCATTAACTTAAATGATTGCTTCTTGACTTGAGAAGTAAGCAGTTCCCCAGAGACCTCTGAGACGAGTGAGAATAGAGCAAAGAGGCCAACTGTTAAGCTTGTAAGACTTACTTTTTATGCTGGGCTATGTCCCTTTTTGTGGTTTCACTTGGATGATGAACCGGAGATTTAGTAGTTAGTGTCTTTGCAGTGTGGGAGAGTCTAACTTGGGAAGTCATAGAAGAATAAGGGATGGTCTTATCTACTTATTTCTCTGGTATTTTTTGGTAGCTGAATTAATTTAATTTTACCCGTGAGACATTACATATCATTAATGATTGCGAGTGAGGCAAATGGCTATTTAAAGGTCGACAGTATGAAAAAACTAATTAAAACGTGCCCAGTCTAATCAGAAAGGAAATATATGAGAAAAGAGGAGAATGTAAAAATGGTTAAATTATTGAGCATGTACAAGATTTCAGTATAGTATTTCTACCTTATTGCTGCATATTTCACAAAATAAGGATCAATTTTTCTTATCTCATGGTAACATCAAATGTAGATGACATAACATCTACAAACCGGAGATTATATGTCAATAAAAAGGGAAATATGAGTTGGAAATGATAATCCTAAATTAAGCAAGCTATGAATAGAATTTCAATGAGATGTTTTGATTTGTGTGAATGAATTCATTAAATAAATATTATAGCAGCAAGTTAGAGGCTTGTGATAAAATGACTGTCTAATGGGATGACTATCTAGTGGGATTCTTTTCCACTGCATTCCACATTTATAAGAAGCATGCAAAAATTAAGTAAAGAAATAGATCTCAGAGATTATTAACTTTTATGTCATGTAGACTTAAATACAGTTTTAATGAGGTTTTGATGAGAACCAAATAAAAATTAAATTATATTTACCATTTTTTATGCTTAGAAAAGTGGTTTCAATTTATTAAGAAAGAATCTTGAAATGGAAAATTGAAACTAAGTATGAATTATCTGATTAATTTACTGTTATCCCAAAATATTAAATTTATTAAATACTGTATTCACAAAGTCTTATTGAGATAGGAGCTGGGATGCAACTGTGGAGGGGCGCAGACACTGGAACACAGTAGGGACTAGCTAAAACAGGGATAGGGCAGAAACACCTCTCCATAAGACAAGCCCACCAGTGTGCCGTATCAGCTTATCATTGCCATGGCAATATCCATAAGTTACTGCTCCTTTCCATGTCAATAACCCAACAGCCTGAAAGTTCCCACTCTTTTTCTAGAAATTTCTGCATAATCTGTCCCTTAACTTGCATATAATTAAAATGGGTATAAATATGGCTGCAGAACTGCCTCTGAGCTGCTCTTCTGGGCACACTGCATATAGGGTAACCCTGCTCTCCAAGAAACATCACCTCTGCTGCTGCTGTATGCTGCTGCTTCAATAAAAGTTGCGGTCCAACACCACCAGCTCACCCTTGAATGTTTTACTTAGCAAAGCCAAGAACCACCCTGTGCTAAGCCCCAATTTTGAGGCTTGCCTGCCCTGTGTCTTTATGATCAATGCAAGAATCTCCTGTACAATGAGGTAAGGGATACAAAGAGCAGCAGATGGTCTACTGAATAATTGAACATCTTTCAACTTCACTTGGCTTGTTTGGACTACCCTTTCTGGCTACTTTTCTAACAGTTGACTTAGTTGTTGGGCTAAAGCTGGAAGGGGTCAGAGATAATTTTAATTTCTTCTCTCTCTTACTGGAAAAGAGACCCCATAAGGTCACAGACTTCACAAAGCTCAGTGCTAAAGGAGAGGAATCTTAAAAGCAAGGTAAAAAATTGTTATAGTTTTCTTTTTGGTCTTTAATGAGTATTAAATCCAACAGTCTAAAGCTAAAGAAACGTTAAGTCTATAAAAGTGGAATTAATTATGTAAGTGAACACTGCAAATTATTGAAAAACCAATAGTTAAAACCTAATTTCTTTACTTCTGGTCAAATGTTCTTTCCATGCCACTATCCTGCTTCCCGCAGGCATGTGATTATAAAATTTTTAAAAATGTGCAAAAATATAGTTTCTTGACTTATCCAGAACAGCTATTCCTAATGTTTTTGGAGCTGTTATTACTTACATATTATGTTAAATATGGTGAGTTCTTGTAAAGTGTATGTATAACTTTTCTCTTTCTCTCTCTTAGGCTTTTCTTTTGTTTAAAGATGACACACTCTAAAATTAATTTGTTTTTGAGATTTGAGAACTTAGACATACTTCCGATGGAAGGCAACATCATTTTGGTAGTGATCAGGTTTTGTCATGTTTATGTGTGTAGCAGGTAATAGAATGCCTGGTGCATAATAAACATTTCCAGAACTGAATTAAACTTAACCAAGTTGAAACAATTGATATGTTTTGTGAAATCTTGCTTTAAAATCACCTACTCAGAGAGTGCTTCAAGTTTCCACTTGGTGTGCGTAGACACTGTCTAAATTGAAAGTAAACTGTGATCTATTTAACCAAGGATGGCATTGTCAAACTTACTTATGGTTCTGTCCTGGTTATGTTTTTCATTATTTGTGCTGTGATTGTTAAATGCAGTCTTGATACCATCATGTGATTTTTCTCATTTTAATATAACTATATTTTCTATAATTTATTCCTATCTGTCCTTTCAGCTGACAGATAATTCCATGTTACAAATTACATTGTCTGTATTTTGAGTCATGTTTTTGTCCTCATATAGTCCTTTTGCCTTTCATGCTACTACAACTTCAAAGAGAGCTTAAATAAATGAAGAGACTGTATGGGCTCAGTGCTAAAGGGGAGAAATCTTGAAAAACCTGGATAAAAATGGTTACATTTTTCTCTTTGGCCTTTACTGAATATTTATATTCACCAAAGTCTCTTTTTGAGAAAATCCTTTCCCTGTACTTCCCCTCTGCTGACCCCTTCTTTATTCAGCATGTGTGTATACTCATTATAATTGATGATATAGCAGAGTAAAGGGCTTATATTTAGGCAAACAATGGAGCAGATGAGTCTTGAAACAGAATCTGGGAAACTAGGAATCTGGAGAACATGAGAAACAACTCCAAGAACTCTCTCAGTACTGGACACAGCATTTCCAGGAAATTACAGCTTTAGGGCCACAGAAAATACATTAAGCACCCATTATAACAAATTTCCCCCTGCCTCCACCCTGGTGGAGTGGTAGGAGGAAACAATAACTTCACTTCAGTATACAGTGTTTGCAGAGAAGGTGTACCAAGCAGCTTCTTTATTTGAACAAAACCAACTAAATAAGCAATGTGTTTATTTTTTGTACTTTTAAAAAAATCACACATTTTGCAGCCTATGTATATTTGTATAAATACCTGTTTATACATTGTTTTGTTTTCTGGTATTATTTCTTGTTAAGTTCTTACAGAAACATTGTAGACTCTTTTTTTTTTAAGGCAGAAGTAGAATAAAAGAGAAAAAAGGAAGAAAGAGAAAGAGGGAGAGAGAACGAGATTCTTGCTCTATTGCTCAGGATTTCATTTAGATCTGTGAAATGCTTATGCAAACTAAAAAGTGATTTATTTCCTATTATGTGATCACT
>PVKP010037606.1:0-21523 GCA_004027715.1 Plecturocebus donacophilus | reverse complement strand
GAGGATGAAGACCTCTGTGATGGCCCGCCACGGTGGCTCATGCCTCTAATCCCAGCACTTTGGGAGGCTGAGGCAGATGGATCACCTCAGGTCAGGAGTTGACCAGCCTGGCCAACATGGTAAAACCCCGTCTCTACTAAAAATACAATCAGCCGGGCATGGTGGTGCGCACCTGTAATCCCAGCTACTCAGGAGGCTGAGGCAGGAGAATTGCTTGAACCTGGGAGGAGGAGGTTGCAGTGAGCTGAGATCACACCACTGCACTCCAGCCTGGCAACAGAGTGAGACTCCGACTCAAAAAAAAAAAAAAAAGACTTTTATAATGATCCACTTCCACTTAATAAATAGTAAATGCATTTTCTCTACCTTATGATATTCTTAATAATATTCTCTCTGCTCTAGCTTACTTTCCTATAACAATACAGTATACAATACATACAATGTACAAAATAGGTGTTAGTTGACTGTTTATTTTGCTGGTAAGGCTTATGGTCAACAGTAAGCTATTAGTAGTTAAATTTTTGGAGAATCAAAAGTTATACACAGATTTTTTTTACTGCGTGGGGTTCAGTGCCCCAACCCCTGAGCCTTTCCAGGGTCAACTGCAATTCATCTTATCCATCTCTAATCATACCCACGTCCCAGCATATTTTTTGCCATCTTTCACTGTCACTTTTGATATAAAATCTTTGTGCAGTCTCTTACTTTCATTTATTTTTTTCTGGAGTGTTTGGACATTAGGTGTGCTTTTCCTCCTTAATGTCTCACTTAAAAGCCCCAAAATTGTGTGGTTAATTTTTTAAAGGACAATTAGTCTTTTGAGGGGAAGGGCCCACTAGGTAAACCTCCCACCAAAGTGGACTTGTGTAAGCTGTGAAGTTTCCAAACATGTCTTCAACAGCCATGCAATTTCAGCATCTGTAATACTCAAGACGATTTCAATTCCAAGTTGCAGAATCAAAGTCGAACAACTTAATAAAAAATGTATTGGCTCATGAAATGGAAAAGCCTGTGGGGCAGGCACCTAGGCATGGCACGATCCAGGTTCTCAACCAAGCAGCAAACGCTCTGCCTGTCTTTATGTCCCTTGCTCAGCTCTTCTCTGTGTGGGCTTCATTCCCAGGCAAGCTTCCACCATCTGGTGAAGAAGATGGATACCAGGCGTGCCTTATCCTCCCAGAGGAAGAAGGAGGGAGCTCTTTTCCAATAGCATTTCTGTGAGAGATGCGATCCTAAGGTGGCCTCCAAGATTTACACGCAGCTGGTACAATCTCCGTGATCATAGGACGAACCTGTGAATATGAAGAGCTAGCATTTCTGAGATTATGTGGTTTTATATGGTAAAGGGAGTGTTCTGGGTGGGCCTGACCTGATCAGGCAAATCCTCTAAAAGCAGAGTTTTCTCCAGCTGGTTCCGGAATAGTAAGTCAGAGAGATGCTCTCTGGTTGGCCCGAAAGAAAGCAAACATCCACGTTATGAACTGCCTATGGGGGCCACTAGCAAGGAGCTGCAGGTGTTTTCTAGGACCTGAGAGCATTCCCTGGCCAATCGTTAACAGGAAAACAGCAACTCACTCCTATAATCGTGAGGAAATAAAACCTGCCAACAACCAGTGAGCTTGGAAGAAGTCTCCGAGCCTCAAATGAGAACTGGTGCCCCAGCCAACACTGATTTCAGCTTTCTAAGTTCCTGAGCAGAGAACTCAGCCATGCTGTATTGAGACTTCTGACTTACATTACTGTGAGATCATAAATGTGTTGTTTTAAGCCACTAAATTTATGATGGTTTGTTATACAGCAATAGAAAACTAAGACAACTTCCAAAAATTCTACTGTGTAAGTTAGGATCCCTAGGTTGCAAGCAGCAGAAATCAGCTCTGGATAGCTTAAGCAAAAAGCAAATTTTCTGGAAATCTGGTTGTATAGTCACAGAATATGAGCAGCTCCTGGGATGGATCCAAGGAGAAACAAACAAGGGTTATGTCCAGCTCTTGTTTCATTCTGTTAAGATTTAAATTCCAAGGAGAAAACAGCTGATTGACATTACCCGGTAGCCTCATCAAGAGACTATAATTGGCTGAGCGCGGTGGCTCAGGGTTGTAATCCCAGCACTTTGAGAGGCTGAGGTGGGTGGATCCCCTGAGGTCAAGAGTTTGAGACCAGCCTGACCAACATGATGAAACCCCGTCTCTACCAAAAATACAAAAATTAGCTGGGCCTGGTGGTGGGCGCCTGTAATCCCAGCTACTTGGGAAACTGAGGCAGGAGAATCGCTTGACCCCAAGAGGCAGAGGTTGCAGTGAGCTGAGATCATGCCACTGCACTCCAGCCTGGGTGACAAAAGCAAAACTCCATCTCAAAAAAAAAGAGATTATAATCAATGGAGAATAGTTGATTCTTCAAAGCAAAATTGAATCTATTGCTAGAAGATGGGGTCTTAATGCCAGACCTGCAAAAACATCCCTGCATTGATATGTTCTTCCCCTAATCAGTTACAGTGTCCAGGAGGACAGAAGACTCTGATGGAGCAGGTCTAGTCGTGTGACCATCCCTGAGAGCAGACAGGCGGTGGGTTAGCCCCACTTGTACTGCATGCTCTGGCCAGGATTAATACAGGGGGTGGGGGAGGAAGAGATGCTGTCTGTAAATATATGTATATAGTGTCTATTATGGCACCCCATTTACTAAGAATCTGAGCACTTCTGATGCAGTCTGGACTCTGAAACTAGCTAATTCGATATCTTTAGTAAGTCGTGTTACCTTTCTGGGTCTCAATTCTCTCATTTACTAAATAAAGTTTAGACTAAATTATTTCCAGTTCCCATCTAACTGGAACAGTGGTCTGTGACTCAGTATTTAACACAAAGGTATGAATAACTGATAATGCTTTATACATCTCTCAAGGGCATTTGCTTCTGAATGGAAGGAAAGGGTCCAGCTGGTGGTGTGCCGGGGCATACAGAATGAACTTTTATGTGTAATGTCTGCTCCCACCACAGCCAATTTTAAGTTACCAATGATTTAACAACCAACTGGAAAAAATCCTGAAAATTTAACAGTTGGCTCTCATTTGCTGATATAAGCCAGCTCCCACATGCTATTGTTATAATTTTAGCCAAAAGAGTGACTCTCTAAGCGTGTATTTTTGGGTGGATATTAGTGGGTGAGTGGAGAGAGTGTGTTTTAGGGATCAGAAATTCACTGAAATTTCATTGTATATGCAGTCATATCCTGGGCCACACTCAAAGTCAGCCAAATTCAGCTCAGATAAAGACTGGCACCTGGATGTGGTGGCTCCTGCCTGTAATCCCAGCACTAGGGGAGGCTGAGGCAGGCAGATCACTGGAGCTCAAGAGTTCAAGACCAGCCTGAGCAACATGGTGAAAGCCTGTATTTACAAGAAATACAGAAAAAAAGTTAGCTAGGTGTGGTGGTACATGCCTGTGGTCCTAGCTACTCAGAAGGCTGAGGTGGAAGGATTGTTTGAGCCCAGGAGATCGAGGCTGCAGTGAGCTGTGATCATGCCACTGCACTCCAGCCTGGGGCGACAGAGTAAGACCCTGTCTCAAAACAAACAAACAAACAAAAAAAAGGACCCGTAGTTACTGACATACCAGTTTCCTCAGCCTCTACTCCCAGCCAGTGGGGGCTCCTTCAGGCTCTTTTAGGCTCTGTCTCCTCCTCCAGCTTTGGTCAGACATGAAAGAGTCATGGAACCCAAGGAGTCAATCAAGCCATAGGATGTGGATCTGTGTGCAGGAGTTGTCAGGGGTGGGTCTTGCGTGGCCCAATTTAGCATCTTAGAAAGCAGGTCCTACCTGGGATTGTCACTAAAGGGATGCTTGGCCTTTCTGCAAACCCATTCCCCTCTCTCCCCTCTCCATAACAGTAGTTGGGGTCATGTCCCCTCATTCCTTCAGTAAATTTCGATGGAGCACCGTCTGTGTGCCAGACACTGCATTCATCTCTGGCTGTTCAAGTTGCCTAAGACATGGTCTCTAATCCCGGGGACTGAATTTCCCAGAGAGGATTTAAGTTTTGTTTCCTGCTGCTGACTGCCCCATCTGGTGTTCTGGTCAGAAACGGTTTTCTCTCTCTCTGTTTCTCTCTCTCTCTCTCTGTCCCTCTCTCACTCTCTCATATTAAGTACCAACTATGTACTGGACACTATAGATTATAAAATGAATAAGACCTCATCCATGCTCTTGAAGAGCCTGGATTATCATCATGTGAACATCTGTGTAAACAAATAACCAAGGCAAAAAAGTGACAAGTGTTTTTTAATGGAGCACTAAACAGTATGCAATGGACATAGCTAGCAGGCTTGGTAGGTGTGGGCCAGGCTTCACAGGGAAGGGATGTTTATGCCTTGTCTGAGAACAAGTTCCTCGGTGGGGAAAGGTGAGATGAGCCTTCAGGCAAAGAGATGCTTTTTTTTTTTTGAGATGGAGTCTGGCTCTGTTACCCAGGCTGGAATACAATGGTGCAGTCCAGCTCACTGCAACCTCCGCCTCCTGGATCAAGTGATTCTCCTTCTCAGCCTCCCGAGTAGCTTAGATTACAGGCGCCCACCACCACATCCAGCTAATTTTTGTATTTTTAGTAGAATCAGGTTTTCACCATGTTGGCCAGGCTGGTCTCAAACTCCTGACCTTGTGATCCGCCCGCCTCGGCCTCCCAAAGTGCTGGGATTACACGCATGAGCCACTGCGCCCAGCCAGGCAAAGGGATTCTTGTGAGCCAAGGCTTGCGGTCACAAAAGGAGGGGTTGATACACAGGATATGACTGGGGAAACCTCGGGTTGAGGCTGAAGAGACGAGGCTCCACCGAGGTGTTGGGCTGGGATCCTGCCAGCAGAAATGCACTTTGCGAAGGAATAGCCTGCGCGGGCCTCCAGCTGCTTGCCAGCCCTGGACCAGTCAGCTGAGCAGGGCACAGGGCCTGAGTCAATGTGCTGGGGGCTGAAGGACTGGGGAAGTGCTTCCCCTTACAGGGGTCTTGGGAGAGGTTGCCCCCGGACACCCTGAAGGACAGAGACCAATCTTTTTTGTGCTGCTTTCTCTGATGATCAGAAGCCAGGGAATTGCAGGCTCAGTGTCAAGTCCCTGTTGCCTAGAAGGGGCTGTTGTAGAGAAAGAACTCCAGGGAACTCTGAAGCCTGGGAGGGCCCCTTCCTTGGAAGCAAGCGGCTGTGGGAAGAGACCCGACTCACCTGAAGCACGATGGCACCTCAGAGCAGCCTCTCCTCTAGGTTCAGGCAAAGCTTTCCCACTAAATTCTAATGAATCAACCCAAAGAGTGAAAGGGGGTATTTACTGGCTCTTGTAACTGACAAGATGGCAATGGGAACCGTCCTTCTCTTCCTGTCTCTGGCTCTGCTTCCCTCTGTGTTGGCTCTCTCCCGATGGGAAATAGACAACCTCCACTGCTCCAGGCTGCACTTCCCCACGGTCACCATTCTCCACGGGAAGATGCTGCCCCTTTCCCTGGAGTTCCGGCAAGAATCTTGAAAAGGGCTCTCATGGGTCCTCCCTCAGCTAGCCTTTGTAGACAGCAGGATATAATGCTTGACTGGCGGCCACAGGGTCCACGCCTACACCTGGAGCCAGCCAGCGGTGCACAGCCCACTCCACTGAGGGAATATGCCGTCCCCTCCAAGGAAAAGGAGGTTGCTTCCAAAAAAAGGAAGGGGAAGAGATGCTGGGCAGGTTCAAATAATGACGTCACCAGAATTACCTATTTGAAGAATTATGAGACTTTATTTAGCCCCAACATCTTCCTCTTACCACATGGCTGCCTGTGTTCTCCTCGGCCCTACACTTTGAATCGTTCCTGCCTGTAGCTGTAGCCATTTGGCTTCGATCAGTTCAGTCCCAGTCCTGAGCCCCAATCCATTCCCCCATACCTTGTCTATACATTTTCTTTATGCTACCCAATTTTCCAGTCAGCCCCTCAGTGGCAGGGGCCCTTTTCTCTGATGACAATGACAACTTTTCCAGCTAAAAACTCCATTCGTCAGCTTCTGGATTTCCCTTGCTGTGCTCTTTCTGATAGGAAGTTGGGGCATCCTCCTACTTGGCGTTGGACTTCCTACCATCCTGAATGTTACTATCCACATGCCTACCCGTTCATCCATCCAGCCACTCACTCACTGAGTCACCGAACCATCCATCCATGCATGCATGCATGCATCCATCCATCTATCCACCCACCCACCCACCCACCAAAATATATCAGGAAGTAGGGATTCAATCATGAGGAAGAGCCAGAGTTTCCCCCACGAGAAACTCACAGCTGCAGGTCATCATGTTCTATCCAGCTGCCTCCCAGCTCCAGCTCCTGCCCTTGCCTGCATACCCCTCTGCAAAGTGTGAGCCTCGTTCTAGTTGCCAACCCCATCCCACTGCACACACCAGGGCAAGGGTGGCTGTCATGGACAGTCATTGTTCTATATATGCCCAGAATCCTTTCCCCGCATTTCTTCTATTACAAATGATTCTGCTAAGGCTGTTAACCAGCATGTCGCAGCTCTAATCTCATCTTGACCCCCTGGAAGCAATGGTTAATCCAAAAAGTGGGCATATGGTCCAAGGTGGCCAATTAGAGCAATTCCTGAGATTGATACGGGATGTTGAGTATTTCAGATATCATTTGGTATGTCACAGTCCTCCCAAATTCAGTGGCTTAGAACAACAACCGTTTTAGTTGTTCATGATTCTGTAGGCCAGCAACTTGGGCTGGACTCAGACTGCTTTGTCCAGTCTCCTCTGGTGTCACTCATGTGGCTGCAGCCCTCTGTTGCTTCAGCTGGGTCTGGATGATGTAAGAGAGCCTTACGCGTCTGGAAGTCAGTGCTGGCTGTCAGCTGCGCCACATGTCTCCAGCAGGTTAAAACGAGCTTCTTTGTGTGGAAGCTGGATTCCTAAAGCAATAAGAAATATGACAAGTTCCATGTGCAAATGCTATAGAAATCTTTGAGCTTTTTAAGATGAGAGAAATAACATGCTTGTGTACTGATAGGAATGATCCAGTTTAGAGGAAAATACTGACATGCCAGAGAGAAAAGGGAGAATTTCTGGGGCAATGTCCTTGGGAAGCAAAGGAAGACGGAACTCAGTGGAGAAGTTGATAGCAATCTGATATGTAAGGAAGAGTATTCGTTGCAATTTTAATTCTGATTTGTTCCTACTATGAGTGATTTTGGTAATTTTTCATTCATTTGAAAGCTGTATGTTACTTTTTTTTAAAATGAACTTTCCGTTCAAGTCCTTTGTTCATTTTTCTAATGATGTTTTAGACTCCCATCAGCTTGAACATATCACGAGGGCAAGGATTCTGTCTGTTCAACTCCCACGTATATCTTCAGTGTATAGTACAGTGCTTGGCGTCTGGTGGACACTCAAAAATTTTTTGCTAAAACTGAATAATGTTTAGGGGCTCTTTATGTATTAAGGAACTAAGCCCTTTGCCACAGTGCTGCAAGTACCTTTTCTTAGTTTGTAGTTTGAAATGTTACAACAGATTTAGATCTTGTAGAATTTTCCATAAGTAGAATCTTTCAATATGTACTCTTTTTGTCTGGCTTCTTTCACTCAGCATATTGATTTTGAGATTCACCCATGTTGTGTGCACTAGTAGTTTATTTCTTTTTGTTGTTCGGTATTATTTCATTGAATGGATATACCATAATTAGTTTATCCATTCACTTGTTGATGAATATTTGGGTAGTTTTCCATTAGTTTACTACAAATAAAGCTGCTATGAATGTTGATGTACAAATCTTTGTATGGACATATATATATGTCCATACATATATAGAAATATATATATATATAATACATATATGTATTTCTCTTGGTTAGATACATGAGTGCAATGGCTGGATCATATGGTGAGTGTATGTTTAACTTTCTAAAGAAACTGCCAAATCTTTCAAAAATGATTGTACCATTTTACATTCCCCTCATCAGTGTGTGAGAGTTTCAGTTCTTTCATATCCTGGGTAACACTTGATAATGGCCAGTTATTTAATTTTAGCCATACTAACAGGTATGTAGTGGTATCTCATTGTGGTTTTAATTTGTTTTTTTCTTTAATCATTAATGATGTTTAGCATCTTTTCACAAGCTTATTGGCCACTCATTTATCTTCTTTTGGGAGTTGTCTATTCAAACCTCGTGCGCATTTTCTTATTGAGTTGATTACCTTATTATTGAGTTAAAAGAGTTCTATATATATTCTGGATGTAAGTCCTCTGTCTGATGTACATGTTTGCAAATAATTTCTCCTAGTCGATGCCTTCTTTTTCATTTTCCTAATGGTATCTTTCGATGAAGAAAAGCAAAAGCTTTTAATTTTGATGAAGTCCAATTTACAAATTTTTTTCTCTTATGGTTTTTACTTTTTGTGTTCTATCACAAATATTTTCCTCCTATGTTTTATTCCAGAAATTTTATAGTTTTGGGTTCTACACTTAGGCCTATGAACCATTTTAGATAATTTTTATGTATGGTATGAACTGAGGGTCAATATTTCTTTTTCATACAGACATCCAGTTGTTCTACCACCGTTTGTTGAAATGACTACCATTTTCTGCTGAATTTTTGTACCTTTATTGAAAACCAACTGACCATATATGTTTGTCTATAGTACCCTGAGTACTGTATGATAATTATGTGCCTTTAATGTATGATATCTGGCAGGGTTATTTCACTCTCTTGACTCTTTGCAAGAATGTTCCTATATCTTGTGTTTGTTTTAGCATTATTTTTGTATTGAGATGTAATTCATATAACATAAAATGTATCCTCTTAAAGTCTATACTTCAATAGTTTTTAGTGTATTCACTCTGTTGCACACCATCACCACTGTCCAATTCTAAAACATTTTCATCATCTCAAAGAAACCCTCATAGCTATTAGCACTTAGTCTCAATTCTCCACTCTTCCCATCCCCTGGCGACTACTAACCTGTTTTTTGTCTCTATGAATTTGCTTATTCTGGACACTTCATATAAATAGAATCATATAATATGTAACCTTTTGTGTCTGGCTTCTTCCACTTAGCATAGTGTTTTCAAGGGTCATCCAAGTTGCAGCATGTAACAGTGCTTCATTATTTTTGATGGCTGAGTCATATTTCATTGTTTGGATACAGCACATTTGTTTATCCATTCCTCAGCTGTGGCTATTTGAATTATTTCCAGTTTAGGGCTATTATGAATAATGCTGTCATGAACATTCCTTTACTAGCTTTTGTGTGAGCCTATGTTTCTGATTCTCTTGGGTGTATATACCTAGGGTAGAATTTCTGGGTCACATGATACTATGTTTAACTTTTTGAGGAAGTCCCAAATTGTTTTTCACAAGGGCTTCAGCATTTATGTAACCCACAAGCAGAGTATGAGAATTCCAGTTTCTCCACATCCTTATCAACACTTGTATTGTCTGTTTCTCTTATTCTAGCTATCCTAGTGGGTGAGAAGTGGTGTCTCAGTGTGATTTTTTTGTGTATTTCCCTAATGATGTTGCACATCTTTTCATGCACTAATTGGCCATTTGTATATCTTCTTTGGAGAAATGTCTATTTAAATCTTTGGTCAATTTTTAATTGGGTTATGTTTTTTATTGTTGAGTCCTAGGGGTTATTTATATATTCTGAATCCTGGACCTTTATCAGTCTATTTACAAATATTTTCTTTCATTCTGTGGGTTGGGTTGTCTTTTCACTTTCTTTGTTCTTTCTTTCTTTTGTCTTTCTTTGTCATCATACTTTATAATTTCCTTTTTTTTTTTTTTTTTGAGACAGAGTCTCGCTCTATCGCCAGGCACCAGGATGGAATGCAGTGGCGTGATCTCGGCTCACTGCAACCTCCGCCTCCTGGGTTCAAGCAATTCTCCTGCCTCAGCCTCCCAAGTAGCTGGGACTACAGGCACGCGCCAACACACCCAGCTAATTTTTGTATTTTTTTAGTAGAGATGGGGTTTCACCATGTTGGCCAGGATGGTCTCGATCTCTTGACCTCATGATCCGCCCGCCTTGGCCTCCCAAAGTGCTGGGATTACAGGCGTGAGCCACCGTGCCTGGCCATCACACTTTATAATTTCTTGTGACCAAAATATTTTCTAGAGGACAGGCATTGTAAGTATTAACATTGGAATCAGTAAAAATAATCAGTATAGATTAAGTTTTTAAGTGATACTTTCTCAGAAATGTATGTGCACAGGTAATTGAAGATTATCTGTAAACAATTGGTCTTGGAAAAGCATAATTTTTGAAGAACTCTCTTACCCTGTGAGAGTGATCTAACATAAATGAATAAAATATATTTCTGTAGTTGAACTGAAAATAGGTACATCTCTATTGCTGAGTTCTAATAATTTTATTCTCTTTAAAATTTG
The DNA here is from genome assembly GCA_004027715.1 of Plecturocebus donacophilus. Taxonomy (NCBI): domain Eukaryota; kingdom Metazoa; phylum Chordata; class Mammalia; order Primates; family Pitheciidae; genus Plecturocebus; species Plecturocebus donacophilus. Next base: position 11,122 of record PVKP010037606.1, on the reverse strand, counting down.
CATACAGTAAAATTACCAGTATTCTTTTGAACTTGTTATTTCTCAAAATTCACATAGCTATCCCAATAACACTCTTAAAGCCTTTAGCATAGTAATTTTATAAAGCCTCTTCTTTCCATATAAAAATCTCCTTATAAAATATCCTCTTTTAAAATAGCCATCTTTGTAATACTTTATGATGCAGAGTTTTATTTATATATGTTGGTTGTTTCAAGCCACTTCACATTGTGGTGGTTCTATGATCAATGTGGCAAGAGTAAATATAAGACAATACAAGTATGGACCATTAGTTATGTTGAAACTCAGACCCTTTGAGGATGCAGAAGAGAACCAGCAAGTATGCATCCTTCAGGCTGAGTAAAAGCTAAATCATTGGATAGAAACAAACAACAACAAAATCATTATGGCTTTGTTGATCACCGTGGTGTTTAACTGACTCTATTTTAAGACTTTTCTACACTTAGCTCTCTCTCCCTACTCAAGGTGCAGCAAATAACTTTTTTGTTAATAATGTATGTCTGGGGCTTATCTTGGCTGTGTCTGTATTGTAGTCAGTGGTTCAAGTACTCAAGGCCACTGCCAGCATCCTGGCCCATGGGGGCCCTTTGCTGTCTTTGCTGTCCTGCTAAAGAACTCAGACTACCAATGGAACTACCCATATTCATGAGTTACTTGTCACTGTTGCCTTTCAAGTCTTTTCTGGAGTCTAATGGAATTTTTTTTTTTTTTTTGGTCTGGAACCCATAAGACATTTATCTAATAAAATATTAGGTGATAATTTCCTATGAATAATTTCAATAGATTTAAACATTATTTTTTAACATGGGTGAGTCAAAGTCACTTACATTACACAAAAGTTAAGCATGCTTCCATCACCACTTTGAAGATAATAAAACCTCTTTCATTTCCATGTCCGTGGGGAACTCCCCAAGGTCCTCCACAAATGGGAGGGAAGAATCTTCTCAAGAACTCTCTGAAGTCAGTATTCATCGAGACACGAGTGTTTGGGATGATCACACCATATAAGCATTTCCACGAAGTGGACATTTTATTCCAGGCTTCAATGTCCTTCATCTAGTGCAGAAAAGTCAAAGACCTGAAGGTTTTCCTTGATCCTTTCAGGATTGAAGCTTTTAGGAATGGCAACTACCCCTTGCTGGATGTTGAAATGCAAAACAACTTGAGCTATCATCTTATTGCACCTTTTTAGAAGTGCATCCTTTAACAAAGGTAGAGAAGACCTATTCACCCAGGTTGGATTCCTAGTGGTCCCCAAAGGGCTATATGCAACCATGACAATGTCATCTTGTTGGCAAAATTTCAAGAGTTTTGGCTGAGTGAACTATGGGTGGCACTCAACCTGGTTGCTGACTGGCTTGGGTTTGAGTCCTGGGTTGTTCAGGATGAGCTCCAGCTGGCCTGCTGTTAAAACTGGATACTCGGAGGGATTTCACCAAGCCAGCCTCTTTGCATGCTTCCAGAGTCTCCCAAGTGGCACATAGATTTGACTTGTGATGTAACCATTTGCCATTCTCACCTATAAGGTAGATTTCATCTCCTTGCTTAAGGGTGTATTGGGTATTTCAGTGATGTAAAGAGCCATGCAATCTAGCTGGAGGACCTTGAACGTCCTCTCTGGGCTTGGGCAGACCAGCTCTGGGTCATATTTGTAGCCCACAGCTTTCCATGGTAGAAGATACCCTTCCTCTGCATTTTTCCTTCTGTTAATTTCCCCCTGATGGCCTCCGCAACTTTGTCTTCATTTTGGTAGATGCAGGCTTCATCAGTGTGTCAGCACCCCATGTTGATGACAACTTCACTGATGAAGACTCAGACTAAATGTAGAGACAGACTACTTGGGCTTTAGTGACAGCTCTACCTACCACCTACTTGCTCTGTGGCCTTGAGTAAGTCAAAGGCCCCCTGAGGGGTCAACTTACGCTCTGAGTAGGTACCAAGTCTGATGATGGGAATGCTGTTTCCATCACTTAGAGGTATCTGGTGATTTGCAGAACTCATTTTCTTCATAGTGTCCTTTGGTGCACAAAAACTTTTAATTTTGAGGAAGTACAATTTATTGATTTTATATTGGATTGCTGTGACTTTGGAGTCTTGGCTATTCTTGTACATTAATTTTTTTCATATCAATTTTGGAATCAGCTTATCTTCTTCTAAAACTTTTTGTTGGCATTTTCAATGAAATCAATTGATTAATTAAGGGAGAATTGTGGTCTCCTAAAAGGGAGCTTTCTATCAAAGAAGGGTATGCCTTTCCATTTACCCAAGACCTTTCAGTGTTCTTCAGCAATGTTTTTAAGTTTGTTTCATATAGACACATTACAATTTTTAGATGAAGTTTATATCTAGGTTTTAATGTTTTATTATTGTAAAGTACTGTGATGTTTAAATGTTGACAACTAACAAAAATGTCAAAAATACTATGTGAGCTACAGTATTTCAAACTATTCTATGATCCAAATTCAGGCCAAGTTCAGATCTGCGACCCCAGATCTACTCCAGCTCTTCGCTTTATAAAGAAAGCTGAAGTCTGGAGATGCTGGTGACTGACCGAAGCCCACACAGCAGGTAGGTGCTCCAGTCGAGATATCACTAAAGCCCAAGGCATCTGCCTCTACATTTCGCCCCTCAATCCAGGACTTTGGCATTTTACCAACCTCCATAAAATATTTGAGGGTCTAGGAAAAGGGCAAGTGTTCTTCTATCCATTGAGAACTTGTATTTGCCTAGAGACAGACTTTACCAATCAAGATAGAAAGTGGATAAGAATTATTTAAAAAAAAAAAAAGAACATTAAAACAATGGTCAAATGAGAGAAAAAGCAAAATTCAGACAGATACAGACACACATAGACACGCCCCAAACCCTCAGACCTCCGGGGCTTCCTGCCTGCGAACCGAAAGGGGGAGTCGAGTTTCTTGGCCTCCCCGGCAGGCGCCTTCTCAAAGGCCCCACAGCCCTCCACTTCCTGGGGAGGCAGCCGGCGAATAAAGCCAGCAGAGACTCTTTCTCATCGTCGTCCCGGCCACCACTGCCTCGGCCTCTGCCTCCCAGCCTCTTTCTGAGGGAAAGGACGAGATGAAGTGGAAGGCGCTTGTCACCGCGGCCATCCTGCAGGCACAGCTCCCGACTGCAGGTAGGGCCGCTTCGTCCACGGCGGGGAACTTCTAGAAACTCTGTGCATGTGTGGGGGTGGGGGTGGGAGTGGAGCATGGTGAGGGGCTGGGGTCGTCTTCGAATCCCGCCCTCCTCGAATCGATGGGCGAGTGAGCGCCGGGGGTCTGGCCAGGTGCGGGCCTCTGCTCCGTCACGGCGGAGGTGGGCGCGGGTTCAGAGCCAGCTTCTAGAACATGCAGCTCCTCCAGGTACAGATCTTCCCCGTGGTAAGAGAGGAAGGAAGGAAGAAGCAAGCGGGCAATCGAGGCAGGCCAGGGTGGAGAAGCGGAGAGGAGAGTTCCACGGAAGCTGGACAGGGGCGGAAAACGGCAGCCGGGCCGTGTTTCGCGCTGCGACTCTAACCTCTATGGCTTCTTCGCCCTCTGGCTGGCTCCGTCACTCAGCCGCTTTCTTTCTTCCTTCCCTTGCCAATAAAGAAGATTTCACTGGTCAGTCAGGGTCATGGCCTGAAACACCCCAGTGGGCCAGAGGCCGAGCGGGGTGGATCGAGGAGGCAAGGGGCGCGGGCAGGAAGCAGCTGGCAGCAGCCTCCGCGGCGCCTCGGCCACCTCACGGCCAACGGTCCGTGTCTAGACTCAGCCCTGTCATGGCTGTCCCCCCGCCCCGCTGCCCGGGCTGCCGGCTGATGCGGGTGACGCAGCATCCCGGGCTCCGTGACTCACCCCAGCCCGCGGCCCGGGCGGCCTTCGAGCCCAGCCAGAGGGCCCGGCGTTGGCAGCACACGGGGCAGATGAGAGGACGTGCCTGGTTAAGTCACACCACGAGCAGCGCCCGGCCATTGGTGGGAGCCCGGCTTCGCTGCAAGCCTTTAGCTTCCACCGTCGTGTCTAGCCCAGGCAATGCGGAAGAAAAGCGGTGAGAAGAGGACTAGACAGGCTGCTCAGGGGACTGGCCTCGTGGCGTCTTCCTGGGAAGCAGGGCAAGCTGAATTTCGGTTTAAAGAATCAGGGAAGGTGGAACAAGCAAATGTCCTCGCCGCCCACCTCGGCGTGGGAGTTCGTTCAGGGGCCCTGCTGGGAGGGTGCGAGAGGCCATGGGCACTTCTGCTCCCACCGGGGCGCGGGGTGCAGCCCTGGCCAGCGCCCGGGGGTTCTGAGGCCCGGGCAGCCGCTGCGTTTCTACCAGGTCACAGCTGTTTTCTCAGAAGAGCCTTGTGGGGTCTGAGTCACACACACAGTTCGGTGGGGTGAGAGTGCCTGAGCTTGCTCAGAGCCGCCCATGCTTGTGTGCTGGAGCTAAGGGACCCAGAACGGCTGGAATGTAGTGACTCCAGGGGAGACGGCCGGGGCAATAGCTCCAGCTCTGGGCTTCAGGCCTGGGACACTGCACCAGGGAGATCATGTAATGTTTTAGGGTCTTCACCTGCAGTTTCCTCACTGGTCCGTTTGTGTTTGGCTTGGAGAGACCAAGGTGGGGGTAAAGTGGAGTTAGAGAGGAAAACGAAGGGCTGCTGGGTGACGGTGGCTGCCAAGCGTGGTAAACAGAACCCCACCCAGCAGACAAGATGGGACTGTGCCCCATTTCCACAAACAGGGGGCAGGGGGAGACACTGTGCATTGCCTGGATTTTTCGCTTCTCAGTGCCACTTACTTTGCCTCTGTGGAGACTGACATTTTAGCTATTTTAGATAAGGCTAACAGACATAAGTTTCTCCAAGTGTCGTAGCCCAGAAACGAGGTACAGTAAGGCAAGGCGCGACTCAGAGGCGTTGACACCGAGGGCTGTGATGGCGCTTGTGCTGCCCGAGGGGACACCTCCGCAGTCTGCCCGGAGGAAAGGCCGCTCACAGAATTTCAGTCAGGTCTTCTCTCTCTTCTTGCTCAGTTAAGTGACACATCGCTTACACTCCTTTAAGATGTCTACTTTTTACTAAGCTGTTATATTTGCACTTCTTTGGAAATGCCCGGATTATCAGGATCAAAGCAAATGATGACCTGGTCTGTCCAAATGAGGAGGCCTCCCTGAGAGAGAATCTACCAAGATGGTTCCGGCCTGAGGCCGGAACAAACTGAGATGGTGTGCCTAGTGGCATGGGCACACTTTTTCCTCCAGCACCCTCAGTGCCTCCAACGCCCTACTCTGCAGTAACCAAACTTGCACCCGGCAGTCAGTGTGGACTTTGTCTTTTATCAGTGAGGAGATGCATCTCTGACATGCAGCCTTGGGAAATGCAAGGCTTCCAGGTTCATGAGTGGCTCTGCTTTTAGGAAGGTGACTGGATGAGGTGGAGCGAGCCAGGCTAATCTCAGGTGGTGTCCCAGCACAACCGCTTCCTAGCTGTGCAACCTTAGGAAAGTTACTTAACCTCTCTGAGCCTCAGTTTTCTCACCTCTAAAGAAAGAATTATAATACGTTCTTTGCAGAGATGTGAAGATGAGAAGTAATGCAATGTGCCCAATATGTAGTAGACAGCCAGTAAGAAAAAATCGTATTGACTATTACCATTATTACATCTTGGACAGTCTTCTTGTTTTCAAAACCCAAAAACAGGAGATGATTTGCTGTCACTGTGTTGTAAAGCATCATTGGGCATCTTCTTCATCTACTGAAACCCAACTCAGCCCTCTTCTGATTTCTGGGCACACCCATACAGGAACAGAAACAGCAGTGATCCCAGGGGTAGGCCCGATGGGGGACAAGGAGCAGAGCTCTGGCTGCTCATAAGGTGACTATAACGTCCAACATTTTTATTTTTTAAAGATACTTATTCTGTAGGGAAATATTCTCCTGAAGTAAAAACATGTCTGAAAAAATATATATACAAAATGGGGGCAAGGGGAGAAAACTATACATTGGCTGGGTTTTTCGCTTCTCACTGCCATTTACTTTGCCTCTGTGGAGACTGACATTTTAGCTATTTTAGGTAAGGCTTAGACAAAACTTTTTCAAAGTATCACTTTGAAAGGAATCAGAAACAAAGAAAGGAATTAGAAACAAAATCCACCCAGTCATCACTGGTTGGGGTGGCCACCTAGATTCTGAGCCAAAGGGCTAGTGTGGGTGAGGAGCGACTGAGTATCTAACTGCAAACTTCTTGAACACTAAATCTTTGCTGAAATGCTTGGAGGTGAATGTGAAGCAAGCTTTTAAGTGATACCAGCACGCATTTTTCATCAACGGCATTTTTGCCATCAGACTGTTTCGCCTTCCAATCATCTAGCTCTGCTCACCCAAATAAACTATTTAATTTTTCTATTTTAGCGTTTCTCAGGCTTACTAGCCTAGATATCACATCTGCTGCTGCTAAGCATCCCCCAGAAACAGTCTTGGGGGACTCTGGCTTAGGTGAATAACACTGCTGTATTCATTTTAAAATTCTTTGTTTTTTTTTTTTTGCTTTTGTTCTTTAAAAAAATTGATTTAATTGTTATTGGATATACACTTTTCCAGTCAGAAGTCACCCAGCACTGTGTCTTGTGCATTATTTAGCGGTCCAGATGCCCTGAGGGAACTCTTAGATTAGAGTTGTCCAAACACATGCTTTGGGAATCCCTTTCTCCCAAGCCTTATTTATCTAAGGCTCAGGACCTTATATAGGTCAGCTAATTGATTTAATAAATACTGGAAATACTTCAAAATAATTTTCTTAGCTCTGCTTGGGCCAAAGCTAATTTTTATTAACACTAAAGTGATGGTGTTAGTCAATTTGAACAAACATTTAATTTGGTTAAAAAAAAAATTAAACCGGTCATTTACCTGTTAATCGAAACCAAATGATCGCTTTAGTCAATGCATGTACATAGTCTGTCTTCCGTTCTAAAAAACAACTTTAAGTTCCCTGAAAACAAAGACGCCCAGGTCACACTCACAGCTCTACCCAGCAGTTAGCACGGTACCTGGAGCAGAGTCAATGTGCAATAAGTAGCAGTAAGAATTGTTGAATGCACTTTGGGAGGCCAAGGCCGGTGGATCACCTGAGATCAGGAATTCGAGACCAGGCTGGCCAACGTAGTGAAACCCCATCTTCACTAAAAAAATGCAAAAAATTAACTGGGTGTGGTAGCAGGCACCTGTAGTCCCAGCTACTCAGGAGGCTGAGGTGGGACAATCATTTGAACCCAGGAGGCAGAGAGGTTGCAGTGAGCCGAGATCGCACCACTGCACTCCAGCCTGGGTGACAGAGTGAGACTCCATCTCAAAAAATAAATAAAATTAGAATTGTTGAATGAATTAAAAGGTGAGTGAAGGATATCTAGATGTTTTCATATGATTACATTAACTTTAATGGTTTATTTGGAGGGTATGTTGAATTGGCATTATTTAGACCTTTCCTCTAGAGAACATAGTATTAAACAATTTATTTTAAAAACAAAACAAAAAACAGAAATTAAACCGGTGGAGGGGACAGGGCAGTTTGAGTGATTAGGATTACTTGAAATGAGTTGCAAAGATGGTTTAAGATAAAACCCTGCTGTTATAGAAATTTTCTGGTTGGACCATATGAAATTTCTACTATTTGTTTATTTCAGACCTACAAAAAAGATAATTTCATGTGATGCAAATAACGTTATGATTAAAAATAAAGAAATATGTTTATTTTTTTCTGATTAGGCTTTAACACTAGAAAAAAGCAGAAAATAAACAAGGCTAAAACTGTTGGAGATTGTTAACTAGTGAACTAAGAATAAATGAGTGAAAGGCATCAAGGAAAAAAGACTGGATTATAGTATAAATCACAGTATCCAATCACCCAGTGTCCTCAAAATATGGAAAGAAAAAAAAAGCAAGATACTTACTATTAGTCTGGTTTGATCCACGTCACTAAATAAATATTTCAGGTAGCCAACATTTTTCTTTTCGTTTGAGATATTTTAATAAAGATATCATAAAAATCACTGAAGGAAGTTAAAATTTTTTCAAAATTCCTAACAAGCCAACCTAATAATACTGCATTTTCACTTCTTTATATTCCAATCCAACATTTTTTACAAGTGTGTACACATCTTTTTACAGTTACCATAAAAAACAGTTTGAAATGCTTTTTTCTTTATATTTTATTGTAAGCATTGTTTTCCTGTTTAGCTTTCGTGATTGTTTTTAATTGCGATGTAAGCTTCCATAGCGTCCATGCATCGTACTTTCTTCACTATTTCCTTATTGTTGTACATGTGGACTATTTCGAATTTTTGTTATTCTAGCTAATCCTGCGAGAAAATCTTTACATATGTAGTTTTTGTTATTCCTTGGGCAAATCCAGGAATGGCAATTGAAAGAACAGGTTAAAGTAAAACAGCATTTCGCAGGATACTCTAGAGTTCTGTTGAAAACAATCCCATCAAGGAAAGAAAATGTTTCTCGAAGTCTCTGGGACCAGCTCCAACGCTTTGTGTCTTCTCTGGAGCAGGCACTATGGTGGAGAGAGAGAGGAGGCTCGGGGACAGCCTTCCCCTCCCCACTTCAGAGCCCTGGTCTTCCTCTGTGAGATGGTGGCAATGGGGCCTCCCCACACAGGGAACTGTGGAGTGGAGATCTGATTTGGAAGTGCCTAAACACAGAAGGTGCTTGGAAAGCCAGAATCGTTGACATGGGTGCCTCCGTTTTCCAGTCTGCAAAATAGAATATCATCTTCCCAGTGTAGTCAAGGAGAACACTGGACTGGCATGCTTGTTCTCTTCCTCTGCCATTACAGTGCAGTGCATACTTGGCAGAAAAGCCTCTCCAGGCTTTAGTTTTAGCATCTGTGAGATGAGAAATGATGACAGAGTTGAACGTCCCTTTCAACTACAAAATGAATTGTGTGTGATCTTGAAATGGCAAAGTTTTAAAGGATGTTCAAATGACATTAAAGTTTTAGATGACTTAGCCCCTGATCCTTTCCCCACCCCACAGGTATTGGCTCTCAGAATTCAGTCTGAGCTTCCTTCTTCCTTGCCTCTCCAAATACTTTTTAAATCTGGGCTCTCACTTATCGCAATATTTTTAACGTTCTAAGTGGGAACCTCTGCTGTGAAAAATCCAAGGACAAAGTCCAGCGCTTTCTGGACCATCCCTTCTGCTGCGCATCGGCTGTAGATTTATTGGGGGCCACACAAGGGCTGAAATGGACTTGAAGAGAAAGCAAAGTACTGCCTGAAGCAGCCAAAGTGCAGTGGTGAAAATGTTAGGCGTGTTCACTGTCCACTGTGCTTGCCTGTTATGATTTGTGCTACTCAGCAACTAATTTTCAGGCTCAAGGAGAAAAAAATAAATAGAAAGCATAAGAACAAAGACAAGCAGGGCCCTTGCCAGTCCGGACCGCCCGTTCTCTGAGTGCCGCCACCCCACTAGTTGCAGAATGCGTTTCCATGCCTTTATTTATTGGACCCTCATAACCATCCTATGGCAAGTAACAGAAAAAGTAGCAGGATTTATCTCTTCTCATAAATGAAGAAAGTGGGGCTCCTAGGTCTGGTGACTTGCCTGAGTAGAACCAGGCTGCTAGCAGAGTTTCTCGGAGCCCTCGATCAGGGCCTGTTCCTCAAATGCTGTGCAGCCGCTCGGCCGGGTCCATGCACCGTCATACACCCAAAGACCGAATTCTGAAGCCAACTTTTACAGGTATTCCCCTGACTAAGCACTTATTACTATTTTCCTTTTAATTTTTGAGGTAAAAATATTTTGATGCTGAATCTTCTCATTTACATTTTCTGTTGAGTATGAATATTAAGTTATTAATATAGAACTGTATGTTTTTCTAGGACATATTATTATGGTTCTAAATGGAGAACTTTTTCTCTGAATCTGATAAATCCATGGTTTCCATTTTACTCTCAGAAAATGTATCTATTTTGGAACTTCTTGAGAGGAACGGGCCTCAATTTGCAGTTCGACACACTCCTGCATGTGCAGGTGCGCACCCCCCCACCCGACCACCTCACCTTATGCAGAGGTTATAAGTAAAATGTAAATTAAATCACATTTGAGAGGTTTCACCCTACATAAATTGCCTGTAATTAATCTGCTTGGTAAGAATGATCTCCATACGGTATGAAAGGTTTTATGTGTATGAGATTCTCTAAAAGAATAGCACATTGTTACGCACAGACTGAATTGAGATTTGTTTTTTCACTAACTCCTCCAGGACTAGGTGGGTGATCTTTGAATGGCAATGTCTGTAATCTATTCACAATTATTTATATCATATTTTAGCCTGGGTTTCACCTGCAGGCTCGGCGCAGGGAGTGCAAATCCTTGTGCTGTTGACTAGAGCAAAGCAAAAGATGGTTTGCTGGTGCTCAGAGCAAATGCATGAAGCATTCAACAGCTGGAGATGCGAATATCTGAGACTCTTAGCGTGGCCACCCCCAAAGCTGGCTGAGAGGAGGGTTGGTAAGAGGGGAAGGATTCAAGTGCTGCAGCAGGATGTCTGTGATGGGCTGTAGGTCCTGCTGCCTTTGCCAAGCCATGGTAGGTGGGGAGGAAAGCTCAGAATGGAAACCAACATCACCATTTAAGATTAACAAACCCCTACTCCCCTCTTTTGCTATAGATACTAGAGTCTACTGTGTCTTCTTGTGTTTTGCGAATTCCCCACCATGCAAAATTGTACTGGCTCCGAGATAGAATGTGAATGACCTGCCCTTTTGTCATCTGGGCTGGGCATGATGGTGGAGAATGGAAGACAAGAATGATAGGGGAAAAAGCAGAAAAGACAGGCTGGGGTGGGGAGCCGTGGAGGTTGCAACCTGTTTTCCTGGAAGATTGACTGGTCAGAGCAGCCTGCTGCAGGGAGAAGGCAGCTGAGCCAGGTGACCCATTACGGGAAGAGCCTGAGCCCGAGCGCCAGGGGTTGTAGGCCGGTGAGGGTGCTGGCACTGTGCACACCAGCATGTGTTTACCCATATGCTCTGGTGGTTGCAGGTGTCTGTGCCCCTGTGGGCACGGGCTGCTGCATGTTGTGCTGTGTGTTTGTAGCTGTGTCCTGGCATGCATATGAGGTGTGCATGCA